>ML821219.1:64874-74990 GCA_009831015.1 Picea engelmannii
CAAACTATCCCATGCCTGTTTTGATCTTGTAGCAGCAGCTACTTTAGGAAAAATTGATTCCTCCATTGCCTGCTGAATAAAAAACAATGCTTTGGAATCCTTCTTCTTATTTTCCTTCAACAAATCCTTCTCAGCTTGTGAAAGAGCCTGATAGGCTTGATGGTCTGCTGGTTCAGGAAACCCATTTTCAACCAAATCCCAAACATCCTGGGAACAAAACAGAGTTTTCATTCTGATACTCCAGTAGTCATAGTTTTTGCCATTAAAAATTGGAATCTGGGGTTGTAAAATGCTTCCAGTTGCACCTGCCATGATTTTTTAAATAAATTTTGCCTCCTTTTTGCTGTTCTTCCTCTAATTTAGCAAACAATAATACAAAGACAATAAAAGTCGATTAGACAAAGATTTGATTGTTTGAATTTGGACTTGGACTAGAACTTGCTTTTCATCTTTTTAAAAGCGTTGCCTTCTCCAGCAATAGCAGACCCTTGGAGATAGTGTGTGTGTCTCCTAATACTTTTCTCGATAGTCAAGCTTCCTCTCTTTTCAGCACCATATACACTTCTGTTGGTAGAATCCAAGAAACTCTTCCCAGTACCTTTAGTTTCTTCTTTAGCCTCTCTTGCATCAGCATCAGATGCCTTTTTCAACCTCTGCCACCTTGTTCCTCATGTATTTCAGCATCAATTTGCATCTCCCGTAGCTGCTGAGCTCGTGGGGAACAATCCGATTCTGCCTCGGACTCCAATCCTTTCCCAAGCTTTCGTTAGACTGGCTCTGATACCACTTTGCTGGAACAATCACATCTGCTGTCTTTGCTGGAACAAACACATCTGCTGTCAAAATGCCCACAGATAAAAAAAAAAAGGAAAGAACCCCAAACCGATTTTATATCTTAGTAATTAAAACAGAGTACAGACATTACAGAAAGACAGAGTATCAGCGGCAGCTTCAGAAAAACAGAGTTGCAGCATCTATTCATTCCAGAAAACAGAGTACAGCAGCTGCTTCATTTACAAAAAAACAGAGTATTTTTTCAGACTCGGGGGAAGCTTCACGAACACTCTAATTAGAAGAAGAGTCTAGATACATAGCAGAATGAAGAAGAAGAAGGGAAGAATTTAATGTAGGAGTTGGAGAGTAGTTGACAAAATTTATGGCAGGGGAGATTAATAAAATGATGATCCACGTCACCAACAAAACAGAAAACCATCGATCCTGACGACAAGCATCATCAATCTAAAAAATTCAGAAGGGTTGTGTCCATGGAAAATCGGCCCATCAGAACTTCAAGACCACAGGATTCAGACAGACTCTACAAGAGCACCAGCCCGACCATGGCTAACGATGGTAGTGTGGGTGCAACTGTTATGATCATCATGTTGCTTGTGGTTTTGTGCAATCTTATTAACCTCTGCATGGTGGTATCTGCTCCCAATGTTTGTAGAACAAAGGATGAGAGAGATGAATAGGAATAATAATAGCAGAATGGTGGATCTTCAATCCAATGAGTACAAGATGAAGGTGATCATGGACGGATTAATGGAGAGGAAGCATAATTGATAAGGTTAGTTTAAGGCATCAAGAAATAATTGGTGGATCTTGAAATTTGCAGAAGCCACCCAATGTGTGTAGCCACTGTAGAAAAATCTACGTTTGCAGAACGGATGTATAGTTGCAGAGTCATAGACAGCGTGGATCTGATCAACCTGAGTACAGTAAGCTCAATGTGAATGCATTGCTGTTGTGTAAGCATAATTCATGAGGTTAATTGTGCGATGGTTTTAATTCATAATATTATTTGTGCATAACTGGTTGGTTAGTGGTCTAGCAAATCAGTACAGCACAACTGGAATTTAATTGTTTGTTAGTTCAGAAGATAATTGGTGGTCATTGTGAAATGATAATTGCTGCAGAGGAAGCATAATTCAAAAGGTAGTTATTTGATGGTGTTAATTATTGACAATAGTTGTATGATGGTGTTAATTCTTAACAATAATTTTGTTATGGTGTTTCTTTATACTTGATTGTATCTTACCCTAATTGTAGATTAGGGTCATTGGATGGTTAAGCCCCAAAGTTTATGGTTGATCGTGTAAGGCTAGCCGTTTAGCAATCTGTGTAGCAAGAATATATTTTGTGTACTTAAAAGATAGCAATCGTAACTCACCCGTTATATTTGTATTTATATTTATGACGGAGCATTCAATATACATGTCTGTGGTCTGAGAATTTGTTTGCATCCAACACATACAGCTTAGTTTAAATATGTTAAGATTTGGATTTTTTTTTGTTCATTATTATTTTTGTCATAGTTTAAACTTTTTAAGTTTTTGTTTTTTTTCGGCCATATTTTTTTGAAGATATTTATCCCAAATCTGGTGAAAAATTGTTAGATCCATAGATTTGAGTGATTATTATTGTATAATCCAATCCCCCCAAGAATTTTTCAGCAAGTTGATTTCATTTCTGCATTCAAAAATAGATTTTAAACAACATAAAATAGTGATTTCTTGAAGATTTATGTGGCCCTATTCAGAAGAAAAAAGCCAAACAGAGAACAATTAGACAACTCCATTATTTTTACCTTTTTTTTCCAAAATTCAAATACAACTCCATCTATCTATATTCAGTTTAAATGGCATGGCTTTGCATGTCTAATATGTAGATATAATACCATGTACCTTTGGTGTTACGCTAAGTTATTGGTTAGGAATATTTACTTAGATTCCAAAGGGTACCGTCATGGCATGAGTTCTTTTGTTTGGTCACATGACCATTGTTTTACTAGTATTGTGTTAGCTACTACAATCTTTTGTAGGTCTACATCTATATGTTTACATGGCATGGCTTTGTATGTCTAAAATGTAGATATGAAATTATATATCTTTGGTGTTGTTGGAAATAGTAATTACAAGTCTGTGAGTTTTAAGTTTCTACCAATCAGTATGTGAGTCTGCAACTACAGTTTATTAGGTTACACTTACCTTTAAGCAAGCTTAGTTTTTTCAGTCGACAAGAAGTCTTATTTAATGAAGCCGATCTTAATCTTTCTCAAGTCCAGTTAAGTAGATGATAAGTTAGTCGAATTTATTTTGTGTCTTATATGCTAAGTCGATTAGTATCTACATGAAGTCTCAATTTTATCTATATATTTCTGAGTTTGTAGTAGTAGAGACACACACAAACAAAGGAAGGTAGTAGTTGATAGGAAGTGCAACAACACATGAGGAGTCAAAGAAGTCTCAGAGCACATGCTATGTATGTTTTGTAAGTTGTAGGAATAGTTCAAAAGTTGTTGAAGCCGAAGCTCGACACAGTATTGTATTTTGTATAGCGCACATTGTTGAAGTTTTAATATGAACCAAGTATTTTGTGTGTTCACAAATTTATGAGTATTTTTGAGTTTCTCTTGTGTTTATGAGTTCATATGTTAAAGATTAGCACAGTGAGAAGAAATCGTTTCTTTAAGTGTTTTATCATTGTGCATGGTAAATCATGCAGTCTGTTGTAAGTCTTAAGAGTTCAGTCATGAAGTTTGGGTGGCGTGTAGTGTTTGTAAATGTGTTGTGTAGAGTTTTTCTGTGCAATGTATATTTGAGATCTCTATTGAAAGGAGAAATCATGGCCTCTACTTCAAATCTACAACTTCCTACTTTTATAGGAAAGAATTATGATTTATGGTCCTTGACCATGAAGGCACTATTTCGGGATCAAGATGTATGGGAGATAGTCAAGAATGGCTATGTGGAACCAACATGCAGTGTACAATGCCCTCACACAAGCTGAAAAGGATGCCTTGAAATATCAAAGGAATAAGGATGGAAAGATAATGTTTTTCATACATCAAGCCATTCATGAAAGCATACTCCCAAGAGTTGCATCAACAAAGAAAGCCAAGGAGGCATGGGACATATTAAAAACCTCTTATCAATGTATGGATAAAGTCAATACTTCAAAACTGCAAATTCTTAGAAGAGCTTTTGAAACTCTATGAATGAAATACTCAGATTCAATAGATTCATTTTATACCGATGTCATTGGAATTATAAATCAAGTTAAGTCTCATGGTGAAGCCATAGAAGACAAAAATTTTGTTTAGAAGGTACATAGGAGTCTTCCTCCTAAATTTGATACCTTAGTTGTGACCGTAGAAGAGAACAAAGATCTAAGTCAGTTTATTCTAGATGAACTGCAAGATTCCTGCATCAATCATGAACACATATTTAATACGTCAAATATGTCATTAGAGAATGCATTTTCTGTGCAGTCATCTATAAGTCGTGGAAGAGGAAGAGGGGGAGATAACTCTAGAGGAAGAGGAAGGAGTTATGTTAGAGGTGGACGCAATAGCAGTCCTGGAAATACTGGTGGAAGAGGTCAAAACCAAAATAACATTCAACCTAGTAATCATAAATTTGATAAGTCAAAGATTCAGTGACATTACTATAAAAAGTATGGACATTATGCATATGAGTGCAAAAAGATAAAGTATAATCAGAAGAAGCAAGAACAAGATCAGTCAAACAATGCAAATAGTCCTTCCAGTCCTATGTTTATGGAACTCGCTGAAGTAAAGCCTATATTCTCACCAATTGAATGTAATGTTTCTCAAGAAAGTTTCTATGTTTTATGGTATCTAGATTCAGGCTGCACTAATCACATGATAGGAAACTTAGAATTTTTTTTTAGTTTGGATAAGTCATTCCAAACTAAAGTTACACTTGGAATAGATATCTAAGTGATTGTCTTAGGAAAAGGAAGTATTAACATTTTAACTAAGTAGGGCGAACAAAAGTTTATGCCTCATGTTTATTATGTTTCTGGTCTAAAACATAATTTGATGAGCACGTGACAGTTGTTGCAAAAGGGATATAGAATCTACATGGAAGATAATCATTGTGTGATTATGGACAGATATCCAAGAAATTAGCTTATTACAAGAATCCATATGACAAGTAACAAAGTGTTCCCATTGACATTAAATCCAACCAAGAAGAAAAATACAATGCAAGTTGTCGATAAAGAAAAAGATGCATAGTCTAACACTGCATTTACAGTAGAAAGTGGGCATAGTTCTAAGGAAGGAAAAATCAATGTATGCAGTACTAAGAAAGAAGAAGACAATGGGACAGAAATATAGGCAACATTCCAATCTGAAGTGCACGATGATTCCTGGCTATGGAATTTCGTATTTGGACACTTGAATTCTGGAGGTCTGAAGCTACTACACACAAAGCGTATGGTAAAAGGTTTTCCATTGATTGAAAAACAAGAAAAAATATGTGAAGGCTGTATTTTTGGAATGAAGCATAGAGAATAATTCCCAGTTGGAAACTCATATAGATAAAAAACTCCACTAGAAATTGTACATTCATACATTTGTGGACGAATGCAAACACCATCTATAGGAGGCAATACGTATTTTCTAACATCCGTTGATGGTTTCTCAAGAAAAGCATGGATATATTTATTAAAACATAAATCTGATGCATTGGGTTGTTTTCAACAGTTCAAATCACTTTTGGAGAAGCAAAGTGGTTATTACATCAAGGTTATAAGAATTGGTAGAGGAGAATACATGTTAAGAGAGTTTTAGAACCTTTTGTAAATCCATGGTATACACAAGAAATTTATTGTGCGGTATACACCATAGTAGAATGGTGTTGTAGAGAAAAAGAATTGAACCATCATAGAAATGGTGCACACTATGTTGGCAACCAAACATTTTTCAAATGAGTAGCAACTGGAGTATACATCATGAATAGATGTCTGACAAAGAGTGTTAAAAACAAAGTTCCTCAAGAATCCTGTTTTAATATTATGGTACTTGTGGGAGGTATTTACCTCCACGTGTAAACCTGACGAGAATAGAATATTCCGGGAAGAAAGAAGAAACCCTAATGAGTTGGCTAATAACCCTAGAAGACAAGTCGACTCAGGAGGATAATTTGTATTAGGTTATTAGCCTCCAAGAGAATAATTCAGCCAGAAGAAATAATATATAATGAGTAAATAGGTATCCAGAATGAGAAGTCGACCGAGGCAGTTAGCCAGAATTAGTATAAATACAGGAGGCCAGTCTTCAGTTTGGCAGGCATTCTCAGAATTATAGAGCAGCACTTGTGCGCACTGCAGTTGCCCAGTTTGTGTGCAAGTTTGGACGAGATTTTCCATTGCAGCTGCTGCAGCTAGTAGATTTCGGTTTTGTCTTGGACTATCTCTTGGTTATGGTTTGGACTATCTGATCAGCTCTTATTTGGTGCACTATCCATGGGGAAAGGTGCTCTACCCTTTGTTTGGATATCTAGCCTAGGGTTTGCTTCCAGAATGATTCTTTGTCAAGGTTAAGGTGCTTGGAGGGTGGCTTCGGCCTATGGTTGGGTAACAATAGTGATATTGTCGATGGTAAAATGAGCACATCCATTATATTGTAACAGGTTATGGGTCCACACGTCCTTCATTCAGTCTAACCGCTGGAAGGAAGCATAGCCATAAGGGTATTAAGCTTGTTGAAGAACTGTCGCTAAGGTTTCTAGTAGGAGTAGTCACTAAAGCACTGTCACTGGGGTTAATGCCAGGTACAGTTGCAGAAACCCTAATCCTCTCATTGAGGAGCCTTAAGTGAAGGGATTGACCTAATTTCTGGATAGACCAGTGCACCCTAGCCTAGTGCATCTCCTGGTACTCTTAGCAAGCCAAGATGTCAAGTTTTAGTTTTTGGTCAAGTCTAGGGTTGACCAAGTCAAAGCAACCATGAATTCCTCTATGAAGTCAAAAAATAGCTTAGATGGAGGTTCTAACTTCGGAGCGTGGAAGACAAGGATTGACCTCATCCTTGCCAAGAATAAAGTGTTGGATATCGTGAAAGGAAAGATCATGGAACCATAGTTTGAAGAAGGAAAAGAGAAGGAACCGTAGAACGTTGCAGTTATGGAGAAGTTCAAAGACAGTGATATCAATGCCATTAATATCATAGTGGAATCTATAAAATACTACACGATACCCTACATCTCCCATCTTGACTCATCGAAGAAGATGTATGATGCGCTAACAAACCTCTTCTCAATCAAAAACATTGGACAAGTAATGAGTCTGAAGAATGAGTTCTATGACATGAAGATGAGTGATGATGACATCATAACATCATACTTTGTGAGAATCTCTCGGTTAAGAGATCAAATTCAAGCTATTGAAGAGATCATTTCAGAGACGGAATTGGTAAACATAGTAACTCAATGGTCTTCCCAAGACATGGGATGCATTTTCCACAAGCATGAACACAAGGAAGGAGTATCCTACATTTGAAGAACTTTGGACTTGTTGTGCTCAAGAAGAATCAAGGATCAGTGCAAAAGAGAAACCCCAAAAGAAGTACGATGATCAAGCCTTTACAACAAGATTCAATAATTTCAGGAACAAAAGGAAGTTTGGTTCAAGGAAGAAGCCAAATCAAGAGAAAGACATGTCAGAAATACAATGCTTCAACTATTGAAAGTATGGTCACTAAAAGAATCATTGTCCCGAGCTAAATAAAATGAAGGGGATGCACGAAGCATCATTTGTCGAAGAAAAGGAACCTACAAACAAGACCAAGAAGGATAAAATGGACTTCTTCTTCTAAAGACAAGGTAATAATACTCCTCTTAGTTCTTGTACATATATTGTTTGCATAGTCTCTGTACATATATTTTATATCTATCTCTTAGAAGTTAATATGTTCCAAGAAAAACTATACCTATGGAAGAACAACAAGATAAGGATTTCTATCGTTATACAAGTTAGATAATACACATGAAAGGATGAAACACATCAAACAAATCATGTGGAATGTATTACAAGATAAGCCGAAATCAGAATCAATATTGAAGAAACTTAGAAGAAGCAAAGACAGAAAGAAGTCAGCAATCAAGAGGAAATTGGAGAAATAATTATGACACTTTGCATAAGACAATAAGGATGCAGAAGGAAGTGTGGACTCTGTTAGATGGAGGGAGCTGATTATATATTTCCAAAAGAAAAACAAGAACTCATACATGAAGCAAGGATTAGGAGGGAGATAATCCTATGATCCATTGAAGATGATGAAGTATATATCCATGGTAGCATCCATGAAAGGCAGTACGTGTTCAATTCGACCTTAGAAGAAGTCTTCTTCGAAGAGAATCTTTAAAGTATCCCTGGTTGTTCATCCACATATGTGATCCTATGATGAAAGGAAGAAGTGGAATCTTTAGGGCATGGAATCTATAATAAACTCCATGGACCCAAGAGATAAATAAAAACATCAGGAAGAACATGAAGATTCCAAGAAAGAAAGAGAATCCAGAACAACCAGTCATTGTATCGAGAATAAAAAGATTACCAGCCTAACATTAACTCACCAAAAGCAATCAAGAAAAGGAACTGAAAGTTGTGATGAAGAATAGTGTATATGAATGTAAGCATTGCAAGATCCAGAAATAAAGGTTCTCCCAGATGGAGGGAGAAGACTATGATGATTACTTGTTCCAATAAACTAGACATACCTCTACATGAGTCATTATATCATCTGAAATATCCATGGTTTGGAGTTCTACATCAGATGAATGCAAAGACTGTTCTACAGAGAAATTGAACAAAGAGAGTATGAAGATCAATATCAAGGCTTTGAGGTATACCAGAAAGAGACCCTTGTATGCAGATGGAAGAAGATAAGTTGGTGGAGAACCTCCAATGCACAACAGAAGCGTGATGAAGACTTTCTATAAATAGAGATATTGTATCAGAATGGTTAATCAGAAGATCGGGATGATGGATCACTAATTGATGACAAACTCTCATGATGGAAAAAGAAATACCACTTGGATATGTTCCAGTTTGACCCTTGCCACGATATTGTGAGCTAGAAGGAACCAAAGAGGAATCCAACAATGATATACTTTATTGATCAGAGCTATATGAAGCCTTCATAGAAAACCAATGTTCCAGAAAAACCGAAGTACATTTGAAATCAAGCATTACATTATCCGTGATGTTGTCCAAAAACGAGAAAGTGGTTCTCCAATACATATCTCCATACATGAGCAGATAACCAGACACTTTGGTAAAGATTCTGTCCAAGATGAAAGGGTTTGCATACTCAAGCTGGAGCTCGTGGAGACGACTTCCTTATTGAAAAAGAAAGAGATGAATTTCAGATTGGGAGGGAGCACTAATGTGTTATTGATTGATGGACAAACATTTTTCAGTTCAAAAATGGTCCAGAATGCATAGTTCCTTTCTAGTTCGAAAAGTGGTTTGAGATTTCTAATGGACAGGCATTTTCCAATTCGTAAAATGGTCCAGATCGAACAATAATATTCGTAATGAAAATGGTTCTATGGATTTCTTATGTAACATAGACAACGATTTCCCATTGTGGTTAACATGGGGAATGGTCTAGGGAAGTCTCTCTTCTTGAGGGTTACTCAAGAAGACTGGCCCACCTTGTCAGAAAACGATTTCCCATTGTGGTTAACATGGGTAATGGTCCGTTTTGGAGGTTGGTGCAGGACATTCATTTCCTTAGGAAATGGTCTGGATAGTCATTCCTTAGGGAAGATTCATTCTCTCTAGGTTGCACTTTGTTTAGTGTCGGAGGAATGGCCGAGGGTGGGGAATGGTCTAGGTTCAACAATTAGGGATAGACATTCCTTAGGGAAGACTCATTCTCTCTAGGTTACACTTTGTCTAGTGTTGGAGATATGGCCCAGGGTGGGGAATGGTCTAGGCTCAGAAATTAGGACAGTTATTCTTCCTTGCTTGAGAAGAATAGTCCAAATAGCTCATCATCGATGTTTGACCTTTTGAGGGAAGATGCTCTTCCAAGATCTCATAGATGTGAGTGGAACAATGGCCCAGATGATTCAGTTTATATCATATGATTTTTATGAAGACTATATGTCTCTAAACAATAGATGTATACTACTGTGGTGGATGTGTTCCACTATTTGTGACTATACGTCACTAATCAAGTACTTGTGTGCTACATGGTGTGGTAGTGTACCACTGGATTGTAGTTGTGTACTACTATGGATAGACACAGTTGTGTTCTATTGAATGATATTGTTCTGATTGCCTTGAAGACTATCAACA
>ML821219.1:75090-88038 GCA_009831015.1 Picea engelmannii
TTCTTGTACATATATTGTTTGCATAGTCTCTGTACATATATTTTATATCTATCTCTTAGAAGTTAATATGTTCCAAGAAAAACTATACCTATGGAAGAACAACAAGATAAGGATTTCTATCGTTATACAAGTTAGATAATACACATGAAAGGATGAAACACATCAAACAAATCATGTGGAATGTATTACAAGATAAGCCGAAATCAGAATCAATATTGAAGAAACTTAGAAGAAGCAAAGACAGAAAGAAGTCAGCAATCAAGAGGAAATTGGAGAAATAATTATGACACTTTGCATAAGACAATAAGGATGCAGAAGGAAGTGTGGACTCTGTTAGATGGAGGGAGCTGATTATATATTTCCAAAAGAAAAACAAGAACTCATACATGAAGCAAGGATTAGGAGGGAGATAATCCTATGATCCATTGAAGATGATGAAGTATATATCCATGGTAGCATCCATGAAAGGCAGTACGTGTTCAATTCGACCTTAGAAGAAGTCTTCTTCGAAGAGAATCTTTAAAGTATCCCTGGTTGTTCATCCACATATGTGATCCTATGATGAAAGGAAGAAGTGGAATCTTTAGGGCATGGAATCTATAATAAACTCCATGGACCCAAGAGATAAATAAAAACATCAGGAAGAACATGAAGATTCCAAGAAAGAAAGAGAATCCAGAACAACCAGTCATTGTATCGAGAATAAAAAGATTACCAGCCTAACATTAACTCACCAAAAGCAATCAAGAAAAGGAACTGAAAGTTGTGATGAAGAATAGTGTATATGAATGTAAGCATTGCAAGATCCAGAAATAAAGGTTCTCCCAGATGGAGGGAGAAGACTATGATGATTACTTGTTCCAATAAACTAGACATACCTCTACATGAGTCATTATATCATCTGAAATATCCATGGTTTGGAGTTCTACATCAGATGAATGCAAAGACTGTTCTACAGAGAAATTGAACAAAGAGAGTATGAAGATCAATATCAAGGCTTTGAGGTATACCAGAAAGAGACCCTTGTATGCAGATGGAAGAAGATAAGTTGGTGGAGAACCTCCAATGCACAACAGAAGCGTGATGAAGACTTTCTATAAATAGAGATATTGTATCAGAATGGTTAATCAGAAGATCGGGATGATGGATCACTAATTGATGACAAACTCTCATGATGGAAAAAGAAATACCACTTGGATATGTTCCAGTTTGACCCTTGCCACGATATTGTGAGCTAGAAGGAACCAAAGAGGAATCCAACAATGATATACTTTATTGATCAGAGCTATATGAAGCCTTCATAGAAAACCAATGTTCCAGAAAAACCGAAGTACATTTGAAATCAAGCATTACATTATCCGTGATGTTGTCCAAAAACGAGAAAGTGGTTCTCCAATACATATCTCCATACATGAGCAGATAACCAGACACTTTGGTAAAGATTCTGTCCAAGATGAAAGGGTTTGCATACTCAAGCTGGAGCTCGTGGAGACGACTTCCTTATTGAAAAAGAAAGAGATGAATTTCAGATTGGGAGGGAGCACTAATGTGTTATTGATTGATGGACAAACATTTTTCAGTTCAAAAATGGTCCAGAATGCATAGTTCCTTTCTAGTTCGAAAAGTGGTTTGAGATTTCTAATGGACAGGCATTTTCCAATTCGTAAAATGGTCCAGATCGAACAATAATATTCGTAATGAAAATGGTTCTATGGATTTCTTATGTAACATAGACAACGATTTCCCATTGTGGTTAACATGGGGAATGGTCTAGGGAAGTCTCTCTTCTTGAGGGTTACTCAAGAAGACTGGCCCACCTTGTCAGAAAACGATTTCCCATTGTGGTTAACATGGGTAATGGTCCGTTTTGGAGGTTGGTGCAGGACATTCATTTCCTTAGGAAATGGTCTGGATAGTCATTCCTTAGGGAAGATTCATTCTCTCTAGGTTGCACTTTGTTTAGTGTCGGAGGAATGGCCGAGGGTGGGGAATGGTCTAGGTTCAACAATTAGGGATAGACATTCCTTAGGGAAGACTCATTCTCTCTAGGTTACACTTTGTCTAGTGTTGGAGATATGGCCCAGGGTGGGGAATGGTCTAGGCTCAGAAATTAGGACAGTTATTCTTCCTTGCTTGAGAAGAATAGTCCAAATAGCTCATCATCGATGTTTGACCTTTTGAGGGAAGATGCTCTTCCAAGATCTCATAGATGTGAGTGGAACAATGGCCCAGATGATTCAGTTTATATCATATGATTTTTATGAAGACTATATGTCTCTAAACAATAGATGTATACTACTGTGGTGGATGTGTTCCACTATTTGTGACTATACGTCACTAATCAAGTACTTGTGTGCTACATGGTGTGGTAGTGTACCACTGGATTGTAGTTGTGTACTACTATGGATAGACACAGTTGTGTTCTATTGAATGATATTGTTCTGATTGCCTTGAAGACTATCAACAATGTTGAAAATGATTATCAGCTAGATGGATGATCAATGGACAGTGATTTCCCAGACGGAAAATGGTTCATGACATTTTTTTTCTAAGTCATATGTCCATATTACAAGAATGGCTCTTGTGTCACTCTGTGGTCTGAGTGACGTATCCAACATCATGTCTAATTACTCAGATAGAGTATGGTTTCGAGAGATGATGCAACTGATGACATTGATGGTGATGATGGTGCTCATGATCTAGTCATGACATAGTCTATACAACTATGTTGATGCTATCGGGTGAATGATATGTTTGTGCTCAAGATCATTACCTGTAATACATCCCTAGCTAGGAGGGAGTGTTCATATTATGGTAGTTGCGGGAGGTATTTACCTCCACATGTAAACCTGACGAGAATAGAATACTTCGGGAAGAAAGATGAAACCCTAATGAGTTGGCTAATAACCCTAGAAGACAAGTTAGCTCAAGAGGATAATTTGTATTAGGTTATTAGCATCCAAGAGAAGAATTCGGCCAGAAGAAATAATATATAATGAGTAAATAGGTATCCAAAATGAGAACACAGCCCAGGTAGTTAGCCAGAATTAGTATAAATACAGGAGGCCAGTCTTCATTCTGGTAGGCATTCTCATAATTGCAGAGCAACACTTGTGTGCACTAGAGTTTCCCAGTTTGTGTGCAAGTTTGGAGGAGAGCTGTCGTTGCAGCTGCTGCAACTAGTAGATTTTTGTTTTGGCTTGGAATATCTCTTGGTTATGGTTTGGAATATCTTATCAGCTCTTGTTTTGTGTTCTATCCATGGGGAAAGGTGTGCTACCCTTTGCTTGGCTATCTAGCCTAGGGTTTGCTTCCAGAACAATTCTTTGTCAAGGTTAAGGTGCTCGGAGGGTGGATTTGGCCTATGGTTGGGTGAAAATAGTGATATTGTCTATGGTGAAATGAGCACATCCATTATATTGTAACATCCTGGACATGTATGAAGCATATTGTGACACACTTAAAATTTCTTGGTCGTGTCGCATATGCACATGTTCCAGATGAGCTAAGAAAAAAGCTAGAAAAGAAAGGAAATAAATGTATATTTGTTGGATACTCTAAAGACACAAAAGAATACAAGATGTATGACCTTGTCACAATAAAGGTCATAATCAACCACGATGTTCAGATTGTGGAAAATGAAGCATAGGATGGAAGCATAGCAAAGACAATAAAAAATATTGGTGTTATTGGACATGATGACACAGAAGAAGAAGTGGTTCAAACACAATGTATAAATTAGTGCATATTTCCTTCCACCTCTGGAACTGCGACACAAATCCTAGTTCAAACTACTGTAGTGAGATCAACAGGTGCATATTCCACACTTGGAGCACAACAAACTCCAACAAGCAGTCCTAGTTCTACATATATAGATCCAACATTAGCAAGTTTGTTACGAAGGAAGACAAGAAGTTTGCGAGACATCTATAATGTTGACACAAAAAATTCATATTCATTCTTTTCTTTGTTTTGAACAATAGATGATCCATTAATTTTTGAAGAAGTTGTCAAAGATGATGTATGGGCACAAGCCATGGATGAAGAAATCAGATGCATAAAAAACAATCTGACATGGAAATTGGTATATGTACCTGGAGACATGGATGTGATAAGTGTCAAATGGATTTATAAAACTAAACATGATGTAGAAGTAAATGTGCAAGAGCACAAGGCAAGGCTAGCTGCAAGAGGTTTCACACAACAACCTGGAATTGATTCTAATGAAACATTTGTGCTTGTTGCATGCATGGACACAGTCAGAACTGTGTTGGCCATTGTCGCACATAACAGATGGCCAATTTATCAAATGGATGCAAAGTCAAAATTTTTGAATGGACATTTACAAGAAGAAGTATATGTGTAACAACCACAAGGCTATGAGATTCCAGGACAGGAAAACAAAGTGTACAAATTAAAGAAAGCATTGTATGGGTTAAAGCGATCTCCCAGAGATTTGTACAGTCACATAGATTCTTATCTCACATAGAATGGATTTCAAAGAAGTGAAAGTGAGCCAAATCTATACATCAAATAAAATCATCAAGGTAACAAATTAATCGTTTGTTTATATGTAGATGATTTGATTTGTACAAGTGATTTTGGCATAGAATAATTTAAGTGAGTCATGAAGGATGAATTTCAAATGACTGATTTGGGGCTTATGAAATATTTTTTGGGTATTGAAGTTCACTAGTCCAAGGTTGGTATATTTATTTCATAATCTAAGTATGCACATGAAATTTTGAAAATATTCAACATGACAAATTCCAAATTATCCCCAACAACTGTCATAGCATGGTTGAAGTTAAGAAATGAATATAAAGGGTCCAAGGTGGATCCCACTCTATTTAAAAGAATAGTAAGAAGTCTTATGTATATAACAACAACAAGACCTGATAGTATGTATGGAGTGATCTTGATTTCAAGGTTCATGGAAACTCCAAAAGAATCACATTGGAAGGTAGGAAAAGAGAATTATGAGATACGTGAATGGAACAAAAGATTTTGGCATTAGCTATTCTACTTCATAGTATTTTAGACTCATTGGTTACATTGGCAGTGATTGTGGAGGCAACATAGATGACAGGAAAAGTACCTATGGGTACACATTTCATTTTAGAATAGGTATAGTGTCATGGGCATCAAGGAAGCATCCCATTGTGACTTGTTCTACAACAGAAGTCGAGTATGTTGTAGCTACAAGTGCATCCTTTAAAGAATTTTGGATGAGAAGAATGTTACAAGATTTGTTGCAAGAAAAATAGGAACTAAAAACAATATTTTGTGACGAAAATTCAGCCATCATGTTATCCAAGAACCATGTGTTTCACAAGAAAACCAATCACATTGATACGCAATATCATTTTATTAGATAATTGGTAAATAACAAAGAGATTTGTCTAGAGTTTTGCAGGTCAAAATAACAAATTGTAGACATATTTAAAAAATCTTTAGCAAGAGATGAATTTCAGCATCTACACAGTAGTTTAGGAGTTTATGTAGTGATAGATGATTGACATTTCAAGCAAATTCAAAATTTAGATGTAATTTTTTTGTGTGTGTCATGTAAATCCCGCCTACTTATAATTAATGGGGAGTGTTAGAAATGGTAATTACAAGTGGGTGAATTTTACATCTCCGTCGACTTTTTAGTCTTTCAGTTTGTGAGTCTACAACTACAATTCATTAGGTTACACTTACGTTTATGCAAGCTTAATTTTGTTAGTCGACAAGCATGAGTCTTATTTAATGAAGATGATCTTAATATTTTTTGAGTCCAGATAAGTAGATGAGAATAAAGTCAAATTTATTTTGTGTTTTAAATGCTAAGTCGATTAGCTTCTATAGGAAGTCTCAGTCTTATCTATATATGTCTGAGTCTATAGTCAGTCGAGACACACATAAGCAAAGGAAGGTAATAGTTGATAGGAATAGCAATAAGAACTGAGGAGTCAAATAATTCTGAGAGCACAAGATCTGTGTGTTTTGTAAGTTGTAGGAATAGTTCAGAAGTTGTTGAAGCTGAAGCTTGAAACAATATTGTATTATGTATTAGCGCGGAGCGCCGAATTTTTAATATGTACCAAGTATTTTGTGTGTTCACAAATTTATGAGTATTTTTGAGTTGTTGTTGTGTTTATGAGTTCATGTGTTAAAAATTAGCATAGTGAGAAGAAATCGTTTCATTACTTGTGTTTTATCATAGCACGCATTAAATTAAGAAATCTTTATCACAATGCATAGTAAATTGTGCGCTCTGGAAAACTGCACGGTAAGTCCTGAAAGTTCAGCAACAAAGTTTTAGTGGTAGGTAGTATTTGTAACTATGTTGCGCAAAGTTTGTCCGAGCATTTTAGATCCGAGAAGTGTTATGTTAATTTATTGGTTAGAAATATTTACTTAGATTCCATATGAGAGAATAGGATACCATCATGGTATGGATTCTTTTGCTTGGTTACATGAACATTGTTTTGCAGTATTGTGTTAACTATTAGAACATTTTGTAGGTCTATGTTTTGGATATTGGTTTATTGGTTTCCTTGTTGTATGTTATTATTTTCAAAGATATCCAAATATAATAGAATAGACAGCTAGCACTAATACTAGGTGGTAACAAATGTTTTTCTTCTTGATTTATTTGGTTTAATAAGAAATTTAGATAGAGTAGATAAGTCCAAATATCAAAATCCTCGATGAATTCAACCCATGGTGTCTCATCCATTCTGAACCTAACTCTTGTAGATATGTGCTTACCGACCACCCACTCGCATGGCTTCCTGATGAAAACCCTAAACTCGTTCTCTGATCAATTTAAGGTTTATACTCCTTTCGTATACGTTCCTTAACCACCGATGAAATATCCCACCCCTGAAATCCCCTGAAATTCCTATTTTTCCTGTTTTTTCCAACGACTACCATGTCTCATCATCAATCAATAAGTATACTCACGACCCTCCTCTTAATTACAATAAAAATGTGCATTCAAATAATAACCGTAATATGAGAATGTCATCTCTTGCAAATGACTTTTGTAAGATTCCAAAACCCCTTCATCCTTCTTCAAGAGTCATCAATTTATCTTCCTTTGATATTGACCCCTTCTCCCTTGAGTTTTTGGAGAAAGGTTTCAAATTTATAATTTTTCTTTGGCATGTCCCCAACGAAGACATTATTAGCTTGATTGAATCTATAACGCATCATCTCCTTCCACGTGAAGCTAAGGAAATTAGGCAAGATTGTGTGAGAATATTCATCCTTCTCAAAACTTCTAAACTTAACCTTACCAAAGAACACATCATCTCCCTTCACATGAAGCTAAGGAAATTAGGCAAGTTTGTGTGGGAATATTCACCCTTGCCAAACATCCTAATCTTAACCTTACCAAAGAAGAATTTCAATTTATTCAACTATTTAATAATAATCATGATATTATTATCTTAAAAGAAGATAAAGGTAATACCATTACCATTATGAACACTTCAGATTATGATTCCAAACTTCTTGACCTTCTATGTTCCTCCTCCTACAAACCTCTTGCTAGATGAACACCATAGCTAGCATTCTCACTAAGGAAAACAAATCTTTCTCTATGGACCTATCATTCAAAAGTGTCTTATTCCTCTCAACTCAAAAACCCCAAGGATTTATGAGCAAACCCAAAATCCACAAAAAGTATCTCCCCCTCAGACCTATAGTGAGCGCCATAGGTGCTCCCACACACATACTTTCTTACTAAAAAACTTAAATCATTGACTGGAAAAGCATGAGTGCAAGGATTTGGTGGACGAAAAAGTGGCAATGGTATGATTAAGAACACACACTTTCAAGAAAGAATTCCACCCACACGCGTTCCTACAACTATAGGTTCGGCTATAGGAAATTATTATTTTTGAGGAAATTATGGGTTGAGTTTATTACGGGTAAACATGTCAACCAATTTGACATTATTGACTTCCAAGGGGTGGGTCGAGGGTCCAAAAAGAACCGAGAGAAGGCTAGGTGTGACCCCGATTTAGTTCCTCATCCCCCTAGGTGAAGGCCTGACCCCCTACCCAACATCCTCCTGTTGCAGAGAAATTGCAACAGGTACAAGTAGCCATCTCCTCATTGACTCGTAGCCTAGTGAAACATAGTAGCTTTCTTGCACTATCTCAACTAGAGGTGCATACCATTGAGATTGATAGGGAGTTTGGAGCATCATCATGAACAAGAGAGTACAATGAGGAGAGGGCACATGGAAATAAAATCCATCCATGTGAACCTCGCAGATGCTCCATCTATGGGAAGACACACTATGGGCCTACAGTTCCCACTGAACAACATAGCTTCATGAAGGTTAGTATCTTAACCCTTTTTTTTCTTCATCTTTATATTTATATTTTTTATTTTATGTATGCACCTAGTGCTTCAGATGTAAGAAAACCACCCATACATCAACCTCATGTCTACCTTTCTCCTTCTTCATCCGTCAGGTCTCCTTCCCTTTCTCCTTCTTCGCCTAATGAAATCTATAAAGAGAGTATCCAAGTTGATAAGAAGAAGAAGAAGAAGAACCAGAAAGGGACCAAGCCTCCAACCACATCAAATCATGTTGGATCCAAGAAACCAGCTACGGTTAATTGTACTGGGAGTGTTCATAAAGTCGACAACATTAAAACAAAGAATCCTAAACCCAAATTCCCTTTTCATATTTGTAAGAATGGCCACTTTCTAAGGGATTTCCCTAGTCTCCCCAAGGTCTTATAAATGTGGTCTTCCACATCATCAAGCCCTGTAGGACATGATGGTGACACCCCGTCAGCTAGTTACATTAAGGTTGCTAAGGATAATAGAACTATCAAATTTCCTTGCTTGTTATGTGAAGGTGATCATTATTCTCACCTTTTCCCTCGTATGGATGAGGTTTCTTATATTTTGGAAAAGATTCAACTTCCAACTGGTTATCATAATATTTCTCTCAAATTTTCATTAGTTGATGGACTGGTCAATTTATTTCCATCTTCGGTCAGTCCGATTGATCAGGTGGTCAATCTGGTTTCATCCTCCATTTAAACAAAAACCCAAGTAGCTAATCCAATTCCGTCATCAATCATCCCCACTCTTCATCTGAAAAGTGAAACCCAAGTGATTGATCCAGTCCCATCATCAGTCAGTCCCACCCTTCATCTGAAGAGTTCCAAAGTGGTTGATCTGGTTCCATCACCGATTGATCCCACTCCTCCCTTGAAGACTGCCAAAGTGGTCGATCTAGTTCCATCATCAGTCAATCTCACTCCTCCTCTGAAGAGTTCCAAAGTGGTCTCTTTGGTTACATCATCGATCGATCCCACTCCTCCTTTGAAGAGTGCAACCAAAGTGGTCGATCTAGTTCCGTCATTGGTCAATCCCACTCCTAAATAAAAGAGTGAGGATGTTTCTCAAGTATACCTCATTAATATTGATTCAACCGAACAAGGGGGCACTGTGCCCATCCCAATGGCACCCTCTTCAAGCAATCAGATGATTTCTATTAATTGGAATCATTTGACAGAACCTCATCTTCCTTCTTATGTTCATTTCCAAATCACCATGTAGGTTTGTGATAGGAATATTCCTATCACTATAATAGACAAAGGTTCTTCTATTAGCATCTTATCCATGAATGCTTGGAAATATCTTGGTTCCCCGTAGTTTGCGCCTGTGACTCAAAATATGTTGACCTTTGACATAAGAGCTAGTAATCCTTTAGGAACCATTCCTCAGTTTCCAGCTACTTTGGGAGGAAAAAGGATCTATGTCGATGTGATGGTAGTTCACGACCCCTTGGAATTTAACCTACTCCTTGGGTGAGACTATGTCTACGGTATGAGAGATTTTGTGTCCACTGTCTTTCGAGTGGTGTGTTTCCCACACAATGGAAACATAGTAACAATTGACTAGCTTTCATTCATTGACCTTCATATAATGGTCAAACATCTACCTTCCCTGAATGGCCCATACATGCAAGTGATGTCTGCCCCTCTGCGATTCAATTATATAATGACCTTCCCCATGCGCTCAAACTTGCATGAGAGGGAATCTCTCCCTTCTCCTGACTTAGATCCGATAGTTGACATGGTCATCTCTTCGATAGGGCTATTAGAGCCATATCTCCCTACCCTTATCGAGGTCGTCGACATGTATTCCTTCCGGAGTGCGTTTCTTCCATCTAGTGAAGATCGCCTAGAAGCCATGACCGATGTTTTTCCTTTGACATGTATTCCTTCCAAAACATTTCCATGTTGGAAGCCATGATCAAACAAAAGCTATGAGCATAGTTTTCCTCTCTATAGCAAGCTCGTTAAAAAATGAAACATAAATCTGGGGATTGAGCCCGAGGTCTTGAGCCTAGTTTTGTTTCTCTATGGCAAGCTCATTAAAAAATGAAACAGAGGTCCTGAGAAATGTTTTTCTTCTCTATGGAAATCTAGTTAAAAAATAAAACAAAGGTCCTAAGGATAGTTCTTTTCCTGTGTCAAGCTCATTAAAAAATGAAACAATCACCTCTCCTAACAATTGGAGTCTTTCGCTAGATATCATAGATATCGAGTTGAGTCTTTAGATATATCTTGTAGATGTCGAGTCAAGTATTTCGTTAGGTCTCTTATTTTAACCTTCATTTCATCCACCATTATCCTTTTTATCCAACTAATACCGAAATTGGTGACAACCTTAAGGTCGGCGAATGAAATGAAACTTCGAGGGGAATGTCTCTAGCCTTTGATTATCATTTTGAAGTTAAGCCGCTAGATTTTCAAGCTGGGGGTAAAGTACCAACCATCCATGGGTATCCCTACCGTTATAAATTACGTTGGGAAATTACAAGCATAAGTTTACTTTTGTTTCAATCTTGTGTAAAAATAAAACAAATTTCGAGCTTAGTCTTTGTTCTTTCTCGAGCTCGTAAATATATGAGAATGTAACCGAGTATACGTTTATCAATTTTTCAGACTCTTAAAGGTTATACAAAAAAGGAACCCTCTGTAGTCTCCCTTAATCTCTTTTCATACTCTCTAAACATGAAAAGATTGTAGAGTGATGTTGCTTCCATTCACACTCATTAAAAGGTTTGAAAGGGCATCTTTCGAGCGATATGTTATCATTTTTTCAGCCTCGCGAGATTAAAATTACGAAAAAGGACAACCCTGGAGTCACCTTAAGTTCTTTTAAGACTCTCTAAACATGAAAAACCATCGATGTTTCCTTCTCTGGACTCACTACACTACACATTGAAGGGTCCATATGGGGACAAACCGTTACTTCTTCTAATTCGTTAAACAAAGGAAGAGGAACTTACTGAAGGTGAGTTATATCAAGCATGTGTTAGACTCCTCGAGCTCATTAAATTAAAAAGAGGTACTCATCTATTTGGGTGGGGGAAAAATTGAGGGAAGTGGGTCAAGTTTTTTAGAATCATTTATGGAAGCTTTTGTCGCCCTTGAACATGGAACCTATTTGCGTCTCGTCTTACAATTGGGTAATCTTCTTGTCTCTGAGTCATACCAATTCCATGTGTCGTCATACTTTTTGATCCAGTTGAAGAGTGATCTTATTGCCGTAACATTACATTCTTGGTAGTCGTTGAGTCAATGCTTCCAAGTCAGTTGTCATGCCTCATCATGTTAAAGGGAAGTTTCACTTCAAACCATCCATCTACAATATTGCTAGTTTCCATTTCATGTGTCAGTCCATACTCATTTGATTCACCATATTCCATCACTTTCCTATGCCAATTTCATGTCGATGATGGGGGATACATCAAGGCCCTCCTTCGACGAGTCTTTTCCTATCGACTTCAACACATCATCCTAGAATTGGACTTAGAAACAAGTTAGTACCTTGGGACCTGGATGCCCCAATGGTAGGCCTCCTCGTTTCCGACAATAGGTTTGCATCATTGACCTCTGATCATATGATTCCATGATTTTTCGACTTCAGCTCATTTATTCACATTCGTTGGATTGTTAGTACCTTGGGAGTCATTAAAATCACTGGTGATTTCCATCACACTTGTTAACAGTTTACCTCAATGACCGGTAATCAAGTGGTTTCTACCATGTTCGACCTCAAAACATCTATTCACATGGATATATTTGTACCACATCGAGATCTGGATGAGGAATGTGGGTTGAGCATTCACTTTGTTATCTTCTTTTCCTAGGCTGTGAAGGAGATCATTTGAGCATGATGATATATATAATGTCACATAGATCCACATTATATTGGTCCGTGGCTATGTTTTATCATCTCATAGCTCCACTGTGTATTTTTTGTGGCTACGATCAGTTCATGTCATGGCGCTATGTATCCACATTGTATCTTTGGTGGCTTTTTGATGGTTTTTTGCAGCTTCTTCCAGGTTCTCCAACTCCACGCCCTTGCATTGAAGAATTGTAAAGTTTTTTGGCCATCACTTTCTCTTCTGACCTCACACTTTAGGGGGCATACTGTCACACATCAAATTTCCACACCTAGCTACCTCGCCCTAAGTGTCGCGAGTGTCGTAAAAGTGTCATATGCACCTTGCTAAGTGTCGCATACACCTCCACACCATGAAATAACATATGTCACAATCCCTAGTCAATGTGGAGGAGAAATATATTATATGAAGGTCACAATACTATGTGCACATGAATTATTATTAATATTCATGAAAAGGAAATTAATTTAGTGTGAGAATCCACCTCACATTCAGTTTCCTATTTTTTAGGGGAGGTTGAGGATCTTATGGATGATTGAAATATTTCCTCCTTAAAATCCTTGAGATATATTTCCTCCCTAAAATCCTTAGGATATATTTTCTCCCTAAATATCTTGGAGATCCCATTTTAGTGGATCTCATGAGTGATCCTCTCCATGGTGGTTAAGCCTCCAAATCATATGTAATGAGGGATTTCCATGGAGAAAAGGAGATCGAGGCAGATTTGA
>ML821220.1:9581-27318 GCA_009831015.1 Picea engelmannii
ATCGAATAAACTACTACCTTGTTGAACAAACTAGCTTATTGAATTAAGCTAGCAAGAAGGTTTTTCCTATCCCATTAACTGATCAACAAAAACAAAATTGGAAGGAAAACATGCTTCCTCTTACTCTGCACTGCAACAAAATTAGAAGGACAACATGCTTCTTTCTTACCCTACACTGCAATGGAAGGAGAGGACAACAAAAAATAGGTAAGGATTTAATCACGACTCTAATCAATCGTAATAATTCTAAATCTGAAATTATTTTAATCCATGAATTTTGAACTTCATTTTATATTAACATGAAATTCTTTTGAAAGAATTCTAGCATTCTCATGTTAACCCACCTATATTGATAGATGCATTCTGATTTTTTTTTAATTCATGAATTTCGAACTTCAACTTATATAAAGTATTCTCAATTTAACGCTTAAATTAACAGATGCATTTTGAATTAATTCTTTTAATCCATGAATTTCAAACTTCAATTTATATAAAACATTTTCATGTTGACAAGTTTATATTGACAATGCATTCTATGAATTTGGGGAACAAATATTCTTACTGAGAACTCATGCAATCTTTGGAAGGAAAATTGGTAGAGAAGGATTTGGGCCTGTATTCTATGGTCGTATTCAAGCTGGAATGTAGGTGGCCTTCCAAGTACAATAAAAACCATAGAAACATAAAAACCATAAAAACCATGAGTAGTTACCCTAAGTCATTAGTGCATCTTTATTTTCATAATTATATTATGAGTTCTTCTCTCATGCTAAGACTAGCTGCAGGTTCCGTTGTTCTTACTTTTGATATGTAATGGCTACCTGATCCAAGAAACCATGTCGTATAGTTCAGTCAATTAGCATACATAATGAAATTAGCATAGTTGGATGCATGAGCACAATGCATGCAAACCAAGTGGAGACAGCTCCATGCCAACCCGTACATGTATTGTTCCTATATCTATTCTACTGCTATATATATTCTGTTGGATGGAATAATAGTAATTTAATTGTAGGTCCACATTTCTAATAATCTGTGGTTTTGGTGAACTAAATTGTAACGACTCACTCTATAGTAGTTTTCATTTAAATATTAACAATATATTTATTTGGTTCTAGTTCATATTAACAATATGTTGGTTATTCTTCATTGTGATAAACTTTTAGTAGAGCTGGAAATTCAAATACTGTATATTATAAAACCCAAAAATAATATATTATCTTAAACTTTGTATATTATAAAACCCAAAAATAATATATTATCTTAAACTTTAAATAATGTATAGATTCAAACTCCAAATAATATAAAACTAAAATAATTACATCTTTCAAAAAATTTCATTCTTATTTTTCCATCTTTTTCCTTTGAATTTTTTATTGAAATAATATATTCACTCAAACGATGAAGCATTTGTATCCTAAATACAAATTGAATTTTAAAATATTATCTTATAAGGATTTTTTTGTAGTATGCTAAATACTCTAAAATTAAAAACAATAATAAATACAATGAGTATTTTATTAAAAAAATCAACAAACAACAAAACAAATCAGTAATAAATGCAAACGATAATAAGTGCAATAGGTATTTCATTGCAAACAATAGTTAAATAGCCTTGTTTGGCTAGCTCTAGCTTCTCAAGCTTTCCAATAGTCTTGTTTGGCTAGCTCTCACTCCCATGTTTTCCAAGTCAAATGAAATGACACTCACTTCCTACCTTGGGACACTTACTTCTTACCTCTTCAGGCCAAACAAGGCACTTCTTACCTCTTCCTGCCAAACAAGTCAGGGACTTGTTGCTACACAACTCATCTTGTTTACTTTATGAATCTTAAACTTACAAAGTTATTAAATACTATAATATTATTCAAGTCAATGTATAAATCAAATCTAACATTATAGTAATTAATATATAAAAATAACTTTAATGACAAATTAAAATTTCACTCTTGACAATTTATTTTATAAAAAAATGTAAAATTTTAAACATTTTAAATTTTTTAATTTTTTTTTAATGAAAATTTAAAATTTTAATTATAATTTTTTCATTATTTAAATTATAAATAAAAAATGTAAAATTTTAAACATTTTAAATTTTTTGATTTTTTTTTAATGAAAATTTAAAATTTTAATTACAATTTTTTTATTATTTAAATTATAAATTAAAAAAATGTAAAATTTTAAACATTTTGATGAAATTACAATTTTTTTAATTATTCAAATTATAATTGTTTTTTAAATGAAAACTTGAAATTTTAAACATTGATTTTTTTTTAATGAAAATATTGATAAAATTACAATTTTTCATTATTCTTATAGTTGTGAATATAAGATAGATCTAGCGTCCTGAAAAACTCATAATCCACCCAGATTTTACATTGTCTTCCAATTCCACACAACTTCCGAAGCCGTTATGAAACTCCCAGTTAACAGATGAAAGAGGGAATTGACTCGTGAGAACACGTTTACGTTCTTCACTGCTTTTGACTGAAATTCAGGTACATAATTAAAGCGGCAGCAACATGTCTGGGTTGAACGGACGACTTTACCCTTTTGTAGGCAGTAATATAGCTGTTAATTAATTTTCTTATTTAACAGTAATGTGAAAAGCTCATAGGGTGGACGTGCCGGAGTGGTTATCGGGCATGACTAGAAATCATGTGGGCTTTGCCCGCGCAGGTTCGAATCCTGCCGTCCACGCTTTATGGTTTTTTTCTCATTTTTCAGATTCAGATTGTTTACATATAACTTGGCTTTTGACATTGTTCACTGTTATTGCTAGTTTTGACTTCGCTTGTTAGTTCAGATGGGAAAGCGTTAGACTGAAGATCTGTAGGTCGCGTGTTCGATCCACGCTTACCGCAGTTTATACGTTATCCATTTTGGGATCGTGTGAGAAAACATGCACTTCTCAGATCATGGACTAGCCATTACAATACAAATGACAGTTTTCAATATTCAAATTACGGATCCGTGGCGCAATGGTAGCGCGTCTGACTCCAGATCAGAAGGTTGCGTGTTCGATTCACGTCGGGTTCAGATCAGATCTTTGTATAATTAATTCACGTCGGGTTCGGATAAGATTTTTGAATGGCTCGCTGAAAACAGGTCAATTTGGTAATGTATATTTGGTCCTTTAGCAGAGGTGAAAATGTATATTTGTTGTTTTCTTTGAACATCGCTGACTGGATCACCAAAAGTATGTGACGGTTCCAGGATTTATTTGAATTGTCAACGTGCGATTCAAATATATAACTCAAATTATTGGTTCAAGGGAATTGTGACAGCACTTGTCTTATAGTCAATTTAGTTTTAAGAATATAATGTGTGAAAGAGCCACATTGTCAAATGTTATAAATTCAATAAGTTTTGACTTAACCATGGATAATTCAAGCTGGATTTGCATGGAAGATTTTTTATTTTCCATCTCTAAGCCTAGGACGAAGAAGATGCCTCCCAATAAACGCTTCAAGTAGAATCGGTATTTCTGTAAACAACAAATTATTTAATGAATTGACAAGCCCCAGGATGTTTTTGTAAATGTTAGTTTTAATGAATTGACAAGCTATAGGATGTTTTTGTAAATGTTAGTTTTAATGAATTGACAAGCTATAGGATGTTTTTGTGGCAAAGAACCTATAGAAAAGGCCTCTGAGTCTCCTCCAGCCCTAGAGCAAGCTCMTCTGTTTGCCTCTCATTCATCACGACCTGGCTGGCCTGGCTGCCAAACGAGACATAGTCGTATGGCACAATGGTAAACTTAAATTATACCTTCAAAGAGATATGGGTATCTCTGTGATTGCTCTCGGATCTTTTAGGGAGTCTATCGGTCTACTTGTTCTACATCAGAGTTCACCAAAAGACAAATACCTTGTTGGCCCTCTTACAAACAAAAGAGACTGCATCTAAACAAATAGGCCAGAAAATAAATATGAAAATAAGGCATATATTATACCTTTTGGGAGGAAATGCATGACCTTTTTAGTTCTAAGTTTTCAAAACTTATGTTTTTTAAAAATCTTGTACTAGTTTCTATGCAGGTGTTAAGAGTATTATGAGATGTTACTCATATGTTGGTATCTTTGATGGCAGGGTGAAAACAGTGAAGAATCGGTATATATTTTCTTTCTATTCATTGTACTCTTATGACATCCATGATTAATCTAAAAATGAAAAGATTGTGATCTTTAATTACCCTTTGATACTGGGAATTATTTTTCCATATATTGAGAGCTCGTCACATGATTTTATTCCATTCTTATGATTTATGTCATTTATTTTCTGAATATATATATATATATATATATATATATATATATATATATATATATATAAGGGGGTCTCATACATCAATTTGGTGTGCTGGCTTGACCGTGACCTTAAAAATAGATTATTATTATAATACAGCGTGAGTGGGCCTAAAGGTTAAGAACATGTGTTTCCTCTTAAAAGGTTACAGGTTCAAATCCAAAGGGGGTGAGGTATGTATACCTTCGTAGACTTTACCAATCAAATCGCTGAAAAGAGAATTTATATAAGTAAACAGTCCATTATATTTCGAGGAAAACCATTAACTTGATTTTGAAAAACATCTACGTTTTTTAAAGTTTCTCTCCATATCACCACTCACGCAACAACGTGCAATGTTAATATAGTTATCGATATCAATGCCATTATTAGGTGGGATTAGACCTATTGAAGCCCTTAGAAATTGCATATTGTGCTTTTACAGTAAAATGAGAGATTTCTATAAAATACATATAGTTGGCTTCTTCAAAAGACTCCAAAAGAAAGACATGAACTTATCAGTAGTCGCAATAGAAAGGATGGGAATTGTGGCTTTGCTCCTGAGAGATTTCTATAAAATACATATAGTTGGCTTCTTCAAAAGACTCCAAAAGAAAGACATGAACTTATCAGTAGGCGCAATAGAAAGGATGGGAATTGTGGCTTTGCTCCTGCTGGTAGGGATGGTGGGAGATCGATAAACTGAAATTACTGTATTTTAGGCACGCTGCAACTTTTTAGCATTGTCTGAAATTTTTATTTCAAATTCAATCTTTAATTAATGTTTATTGAAATGGCAAGTATGGAGTTTAACACCAGTTTTTAGACTAGGTTACATAATCCAAACCATTCAAATCAATATTCAAAAAGTGCTTCTACAAAGGGACATAGCCACTGCAGTGGCACTTGTTTCATTTGCATCTGGATGTGCTGGGAATAACGGGCAAATGAGCTAACAACAAATTTGAAGGGTGTGGAGTTGAAGTTTATAAGCCATACAGAGTTTGCATATCACAACCCAAAGTCAGCAATCAATACAATTTCAAATATCTTAAAATAATTACAAAGTCTGCTTGGCTCATAACAAAGTCTGCTTGGCTCATAAGCTAATTTGGTTTACTATTAATCAAACAAATATGGCTTTGTTAATTTTTTAAAATATTTTATTTTATTTTCATTATTCAATAACTTTGATAAATACATTTTTAAATAATAAAAAAAAGTAGTTCATAATGGTAAAATGGAGACCTGACCCAACTTTATCTACATGACAAAAATAAGTGACCTGTATATAGTATTTACATCATGATAATGTGGGCTAAGAAAGCTAAGACCTTTTTGCAGGAGAGAATTCTTATGCAAACATAAATTAAATGACTTTTTGGCATAAGAGTATTCTTCTGCAAACATAAATTAAATTTGAAAAGAAAATTAAGCGTGCACATATCCTTGTGTAACGGGTTAGAGAGCTCTTCACTAACAATGTCAACTTCTATTTTAATCCCCACCACCTTTTCAGATGTATGAATAATCTAAATTTTTAACTTAAAAAAACATATAACAATTAAAAAATATTAAACCATAAATTTGACTTCCAACTATTTAAGTTACTGTAAAAAAAAAATTTAAACATAAATTTAACGTCCAACTATTTAAGATACCCATCATAAATTCTAGTAGCTGATTTACTCTGAAGTTTGGAGGATTTACAATGGATCCCTGGAATGTAATCGAAGTACATCAATACTTCTCAATGCAACCAACTAATATTAAAGGATTTATTTTGAATGCAACAAACTAATATTAAAGAATTTATTTCAGCTTATGTACAATGATCAACCAGCGTGCAATATTTTGTTCACCTTTTCCCATGTATACAAAATTCCTATATCTTATTTTATTTTAAAGTTCCATGTACTTTATTAGCAACATTGCACGTCAAAGTTTTGGAAAGTTAAAACACTGCATCAAATTTTAACATACCAATTTAGCATTATCTTATCTTTCATGGCTTTGACTTGTAAACTTAATTTATTTCTTATAGTTTTTATATTTATTTTTTGATTTGGGAAATCAACAGTTAGTAGGACATATATTTGCGTATCACTATAACTCTAGGCATGTCAACACATCTCCTCAAGGCATATCAACACATCTCCTCACACAATGTCTTATTCTACACACAAGGTTACTGGATTTGTTCTACACCTAGGGGGCTTATTTTTAATCATATTGACAATAAGATTTTAGGGAATACCGATCGTCCATAGTACTTGGTTTTTAAAAAACACTATTCTAATGGATATTGTTTGGAGGACTGTCATCATCGTCATATTTTCTCCATCGACACATGGCAACAAAATCGTCCTTCCACATGTTCTCTCCATTGTTGGATACGATTTGGAGGATTGCCATCAGCCACACGTTGTCGCGTCATTGTCCTTTCACACGAGCTCTCCATTGTCGGCTATGATGATGTGTTCACTTTACGTTGTATGTCTGAAGGCGTCCCATCTTGACCGAAAGGTAGTCGTTGACCGAAGGGGTATTTGGTGTTTGAGAGGGATGCATATGCCATAAGTATGTTTTGTGCACTGGAAATTGGTGTCAATGCATAAACATGGGTGGGTGAAACCGACCACTGTAAACTCTAATTGAACCATCTCAAGCTCAAGTACTATGAACAACACCTAGAAACCATGACACAAGTCCTCTCTAGGGGGTCTTTGGCATTCTACTTGAATAGGGGAACCATTACAAGGTCCTAGGCATGATGTATGAGTCTTGAGTCCTTTACCATAGTTGAAGGAGGGAAACAAGAGCCTCCAACCCTTAACCTTGCTTCTTAAGCTCAAGCGTCATTGACAAGTCCATGAACCACCACATATGACCTCTATAGGGTATCATTCATCTCCAAGTGGGATATGGGCACCATGAATATGTTAGTTGTGAAACAAGAATGGGTCTCGAGGTTCCACAAAGTTCAAGGAAGGACAACACAAGACTTTTTCCCTAAATGAATCTTCTTAGGCATCTTTAGCATACTATAGGGGTATAGGCACCATGATTAAACCACAACATAGCCCCCCTAAATAGGAATGTGTCTTGGGCCCATAATAGGAATTGTTCTTGCTACCATAGTTGGGGTTCTTTAACATCAAAGTGGGAAACATGCACCATGAGTAGGATTTGTGCAATGGAAGATTATTAGTCTCAAGGCCTAAACTTGGTTAGCAAGGGAAACAAAGCAATTAGGCCCTAAACAAATCTTCTGAAGTTGAACTTCCATAGTACGGGGAGGAAAACACTTGGTCCTTAAGCCCTAAACATACCTTCTTGAGCTCAATTTTTGGGAGCAACACCTGCAAAGCACAACACTAGCCCTATCTAGGGGGTCTCAAACATCAGAGTTGAATATGCACACCATTAGGAGCTTTTTGCAAAGGATGGGTTGTGGGGCATTGACCATGGTTAAAGAAGGAAGATACATGCCTTAAGATATTGTTGAATCTTCTTAGACTCAAGGGCCTTGAATGAGTCCCTGAATCAACATGAGTCATTTATAGATGTTCTTTGTAGGCCTTCAAGTGGGATACATGCACCATGGGTAGGTTTTGTGCACTAAAATGGGTTTTTAGACATAAAAATGGTCAAGGGGGGAAATAAGAGCCTTAAGCCCTAATTGAACCTTCTCGAGCTTAAGTTCCATGAACAACATCTTGAAAACATGACGCATGCCCTCATCAGGGAGGCTTTAGCCTAGAAGTTAGATATGGATTCCATTAAGATGTTTTACACAATAGGGAGAGGTCTCGAAGCCTTGACCATGGTCATTCTAGAGAAATTGTAGACTTAGGCCCTTAACCATGGTTGGGGGAGCAAAAAAAAAACCTCAGGCCCTAAATAAAACATCTCATGCTAAAGCACCATGGATGCATCCTCAAACCACCATATGATAATGTGACTAGGTCATAAGATCTTTCAACCATCCTTAAAGAATGAAAACAAGTGCCTTGATATCTTATTAAAGCTTCTTAAGCTCAATAGCCTTGAACAAATCCTTGAACCAAAACATAAGAACTTTGAAGGGGCTCTTTGGCCTCTGAGTGGTATATAGGTGTCATGAGCAGGTTTTATGCACTATAAATGAATGTCAATGGATAAACATAGTTAGGGGGAAGCAACGACCTTAAGCCTTAATTAACCCCCCTTGATCTCAAGCACCATGAATAACACCTAGAAACCATGACTCAATCCCTCTCTAGGGAGTCTTTGACATCTGATTTGAATAAGGGTGCCATTATGAGGTCTTGGGAATCATGGTTGGATCTAAATTCCTTAACCATAGTTAGTGGAGGGAAACAAGAACCTCTAGCCCCAAACCTTGCTTCTCCAACACAAGCACCGTAGACGAGTCCTTGAACCACCACCACATATGACCTCTATAAGATACCAATTTCCTTCAAGACGGATATGGGTGTCATTGCTTGATTAGTTTTGAACCAAGGAAGAGTCTCAAGGTCTAAGTAAGGTCAACATGTAACACCTCGTTTCCCCCAGTTTGTAAAAATAACTATACTAGCCAAGAACTATGGCAAACTCAAAGATGTGAATGTGTGATTTGAATGGACCTTAGTAAAAAGGTCCATGAATGTAAATAATGTTATGAATATATATATATATATATATAACTGTTGAGAGGGGGATGTGCTAACAAAGAGACCATGATGGCTGAAGAAAGGTGGTGGAAGGCACCTAGAATGGTGGCATTAACTTCCACCGAAACAAACCGTATTTGGTCTTCACTGGCCCGGAGAACCAAGAGCGGTTCGCTGGCCTCGAAATGAATTACTCACCAGGATGGTAGGTGAAGAGGCTCCTCATGAGTTAATGAGGGATGGGGGTGAACCGTCCATCCGTGGAGGCCTCAGACCTGACCACCGCGAGGGAATTCGTGCCACACGCAACCTCGCTGGGAAAGAAAAGGCAGGTAAAAGGTGTGGGAGGGGATGCGAGGGAGATCGCGGAGATCGGAAGAACTCTAGAACAAAATACAGAGTGAGTGATAGCAGAGAAGAAGGAGAGTAACCTTCGTTCTCGGTCACTGAAGAACAAAGACAGAGAGTCTCAAGCATCGTGGTCTAGCTCGGGGGTGGCTAGTGGTAAATCCATTCGAAGTTGCTAAGCCTACGGTTGGGTGGAAACGAGCACCCCTCCCAGCAGTTGCATCACACCTGGTGTTTTTCTGATAAGTGTTATATCTTGTATCTTGAATTTAAATATTCTGACTTGTATGCTCATGATTTGTGAAATTATGAATGATTTCTGTATAAGACTGTCTGTATGGTGTTTGATCAGAATTGGCGGTTGCATGCTTATATTAGGAAGACCACATATGACTTACGTATATATATATATATATATATATATATATATATATATATATATATATATATATATATATATATATATATATATATATATATATATATATATATTGAACGGATTCAGTATTCAAGTTTGTTATCGGGAAACTTATTCCCTTATTTGTCTCAAGGAATGCCCTGGATAGATCTTCCCATAGGGTCACCCTTTTAAAGTTTACCTAAGAATCTGCTGGAGGATTTTATGGCGTAAGTCTGAAAAACCCTGCACGAGAGAGAATGGTCCTCTTAGACTTAGGACAAGTCAACTTGCAAGGCAATAGATGTCGCTCAGGTATTCATGAAGGAGATATTCAGACTACATGGTATGCCGAAAGAGATCGTGTCTGACAGAGACATGAAATTCACTTCCAACTTTTGCAAATCACTGATGGCGGGTTTAGAGACCAAGTTGTTGTTTAGCACTGCCTACCACCCTCAGACCGATGGACAGACGGAAAGAGTGTGCCAAATACTAGAAGACATGCTAAGAATGCATGTAATGCATCAACCCAAGAAGTGGGAAGATTACCTGCCACTGGTGGAATTCGCCTACAACAACAGCTACCAAGAATCCTTAAAGATGAGCCCCTTCGAAATCCTATATGGTAGGTCGTGCAACACTCCTGTCAGTTGGAGTAGTCCTGTAAACAAAATTTCTTTTGGACCCGACATGTTGAAAGAAATGGAACAACAAGTGACTCAGATAAAACAAAATCTGAAGGTCGCACAAAATCGACAAAAAAGTTACGCCGACCAAAAGAGAACTCCAAGAGAGTTCAAGATAGAGTGGGACCTCGGTATTGTGGACCCTTTGAGGTTCTAGATAGAGTGGGACCTGTAGCCTATAGGCTAGCACTTCCTCCCACAGTAAAAGCACATAATGTTTTCCATGTTTCATTATTGAAGAAATATGTACATGATTCTAATCATATAATTGACTGGTCTGTGATCCAAGTGGAACCGGAGAGAGAATTTCTACCAGAACCACAATGCATACTGGATAGAAAGGAAACCCCGCTCCGGAACCGAACCATTGCACAGGTCAAGGTGCAGTGGAGACATTTTGGCCCAGATGAGGCTACATGGGAAATTGAGGATGCCATGAAACAAGCATACCCAATTTTGTTTACCTCTGTACATACATGTCATGATGATAGATAGAACATCGAAGACAATGTTCCTTTAAGGGGGAGGGAATTGTAACACCCTGTTTCCCCCAGTCTGTAAAAATAACTATACTGGCCAAGAACTATGGCAAACTCAAAGATGTGAATGTGTGATTTAAATGGACCTTAGTTAAAAGGTCCATGAATGTAAATAATGTTATGAATATATATATATATATATATATATAACTGCTGAGAGGGGGATGTGCTGACAAAGAGACCATGATGGCTGAAGAAAGGTGGTGGAAGGCACCTGGAATGGTGGCGTTAACTTCCACCGAACCAAACCGTATTTGGTCTTCATTGGCCCAGAGAACCAAGAGCGGCTCGCTAGCCCCGAAATGAATTACTCACCAGGATGGTAGGTGAAGAGGCTCCTCACGAGTTAATGAGGGATGGGGGTGAACCACCCATACATGGAGGCCTCAGACCTGACCACCGCGGGGGAATTCGTGCCATAGGCAACCTCGTCGGGAAAGAAAAGGCAGGTAAAAGGTGTGGGAGGGGACGCGAGGGAGATCACAGAGATCGGAAGAACTCTAGAACAAAATACAAAGTGAGTGATAGCAGAGAAGAAGGAGAGTAACCTTCGTTCCCAGTCACTGAAGAACAGAGACAGAGAGTCTCAAGCATCGTGGTCTAGCTCAGGGGTGGCTTGTGGTAAATCCATTCAGAGTCGCTGAGCCTACGGTTGGGTGGAAACGAGCACCCCTCCTAGCAGTTGCATCACACTTGGTGTTTTTCTGATAAGTGTTATATCTTGTATCTTGAATTTAAATATTCTGACATGTATACTCATGATTTGTGAAATTATGAATGATTTTTGTATAAGACTATCTGTATGGTGTTTGATCAGAAATGGTGGTTGCATGCTTATATTAGGAAGACCACCTATGAATTACGTATATAGTTATATTCATATATATATATATATATATATTGAACGGATTCAGTATTCAAGTCTGTTCTCGGGAAACTTATTCCCTTATTTGTCTCAAGGAATGCCCTGGATAGATCTTCCCACAGGGTCACCCTTTTAAAGTTTACCCAAGAATCCGCCGAAGGATTTTATGGCATAAGTCTAAAAAACCCTGCACGAGAGAGAATGGTCCTCTTAGACTTAGGACATTTCAGTGTTTCGGCACCCGGAATACCCAAGGGAGTATTCTCTTGTACTCGCAAGTCCCAAAACCCCGACTTGCGAAATCTCGAAATGATAATAGTATGGTGAAGTTATAAGGTCTCGGAGTTTCGGTACCTGGGATACCTAGAAGCGAGTTCCTTGTACTCGCAAGCCCCGAACCCCAGACCCGCGACATTCTGATGAGAGAAATACCGAAATAGACGCGCAGGTTAAGAGTTGGTACTTCGGAGTTTCGGCTCCCGGAAGATCTAGGTGCGAGGCCTCCCATTTGCGCACATCGCGAAACTCCGATTCACGAAAACCCGAATTTGGTCGAGTGTACGAAGAGCAGGCGTATCGGCTTTTCGACATTCGGGTAGTCGAGGAGCATGAATCTTCGACCTCTTGTATAGAGAGGTTCCGATATACGAAACCCCGACTTGCGGGATCCCGAATTGGCATAGTATGACTTGGTTCAACATTTTGGCGTTTCGATACCCGGAAGACCCAAGGGTAAGTTTCCCTTGTACTCGCAAGTCATGAAATCCCGACTTGCGACATCCCGAAAAGATAGGGTGTGGAGAAGTTTTCATACTTTGGTATTTCGGCACCCAGGGTACCTAAATGTGGGCCCCATGTATTCGCCAATCTCGAAACCCCGATTAGCGAAATCCCGATGGAGGAAACCCCGAAAATAGTGGAGTAGGTTTAGAGTTTTGATGACTCGGAGTTTTTGGCCTCCGGAAAACCTAGGGCGAGACCTCTTGTTTTAACATAATGAAAAATCCCAAAAGGAGAAATGCTGAAATGGCTTAGCAGGAATAATATTGGGCGTTTCGATATTTTAGTACCTGAGATACCTATTGGCAAGTTCTCTGGTACTCGCCAGTTCCCGAAAGCTCGAAGTGAGAAACCCCGAAATAATAATAATAGTGCAGACGAGATGTGGTGTTTCGACACCCGGGATACCCAATGGTAACCTCTCCTGTCGTCACATATCCTAAAAACCCGGTGTGTGAATTCTCGAAATACGCTGAGCTATATATATATATATATATATATATATATATATATATATATATATATATATATATATATATATATATATATATATATATATATATGTATGCAGGTTTTGGGCTCCTGGGAAACCTAGGTGCGAGACCCCCCTTACATCGCATATCCCGAAATTCCAAGATGCGAAACCTCGAAGGGTAGAACACCCAAAACTTGTTCCGGCTTGCCGTTAACCTTGTTAAGCGGTTAGACCCGTTTCGGGTTTCGACCCTTCGAAAGACAAGAGAGAAAGGGAAATATATGTATCGTGATTTCCCGAATCACGAAAGCCGACGAACACCTCCTCGATAAGGCTTGTGGTCATAGTCGCCGATCATATGAGTGCGGTTAAGGGATAGCAGGGTCTGTATCAGGCCCCGTAGGGATTTGGGGAAGTCTGTTCCTCAGAGATCAGAAGAAAAAGGCCGAAAAAATTGTATTTCCGTAGTGGGTGTGTGACACAACATAGGACAACAAAATCCTTGTGTTGTAAATGACGCTTCTCGGGCTCAACTTCCATTAGAATTACCTACAATCCATAAAACATTCCCTCTTGGGGATCATTCGATCATGAGTGGTTTACCAAGGAACATTATGATGTTTTTAGTAACACTAATGGGTATTTTCATCTTGACAATGGTCAGTGAAACATAACAAGGGACTTAGTCATTTATGAAGGCATCTTAGGCTCAAGCATCATAAAAGATGCATTGAAACACGACACATGATCGTTTTATGGGATTTTTTTCCTTTAAGTGGGATATGGCCACCAATAATTGGTTTTGGGTATAGCAATGATGGGTTTAGTGGCCTAGCACATAGTCTAAAATAAAAACAAGGATATTAAGTAGGAAAATGGACCTTCAAAGCTTTAAGCATTGTGAACAAGGCCTCCAACCATGACACATGTCGTCTTTGTGAAATGTTTAACCTCCGAGTGTGTTATTAGCCTAATTTTTCTCACTTGTTTTTCATGAGAAATTTCGATGTGAAACATTTCTTTGATAGCTTCAATATTTATTTCCATCATCATGTGACCTCAATCTTATCATAATGAGCCAAGTCAAACTCTAGATTTAACCAGAAAGTTACAACACAATATTCAACTTAGTTTTTTTGTAAAACATGCACTGAATCTCTAAAAATCCATGCTATCAACCTAAAAAAGAAAATCAATATTTTTACAATTCATTAATGCTCACGTGTCTCCCAAAAATGGCCTAGTGGGTAAGTTTGGATCTTATCAAGTCTTACTAATTATAAGATTCGATTCAGTCTTTGGTGGCTATCCTTATCCCATTACTTCATTAATGTGATGGTATAGTTCGCATTGAAGCTAGTTCTAGAACACATGCCACCATTTCACACCCATCAATAAAACTATTAAGTCCACCCAGTGCATCCACAATCCAAGGTAAGGTTTTGTTGTTGAAATTCCAACCTTGGCCATTTTTTTTCTACCATTTGAGATTTCACTTCTACCACGAAACTTGAAGTTCGATCATGAAAAGAAGAAGTGGACCCTTCCCTCAAGGTGGTTTTGGAGCCTATTTTGCTACATCAAACCATTATTAAGGTGTTGTTTGCAAGTCCTATTTCCATTGGCATACAATAGTATTCTTTATCATTTAATTTGTCTTTAGTTTAAGATCTTAGATGTTCCTCTTTTACTTATACCTTATCAATTGCATTCGATAAAATATGTTATAAGATTTGCTTGCATGTTATCTTTTTTTTTTTGTGTGTCGCTTAAGTTACACAACTCTTAAGTAGGTCTTTTGGTACAAGTTAGTAACAAAATACCTTAGCTCAAAATTCTAGGCAATGATTAGGAAGTTTTTAAGAAAAATGAAGGAGATTTGGTTTTTAGCTTCAATAAAATTGTAAAACAATTTTATACTCTTAAAGCTTCAAACAAGTTTTAGCTTGAGCTTGAGAAGATTCAATAAAATTATAAGGCATTTTCATTTATAAGTAGGTCTTTTGGTACAAGTTAGTAACAAAATACCTTAGCACAAAATTCTAAGCAATGATTAGGAAGTTTTTAAGAAAAATGAAGGAGATTTGGTTTTTAACTTCAATAAAATTGTAAAACACTTTTATATTCTTAAAGCTTCAAACAAGTTTTAGCTTGAGCTTGAGAAGATTCAATAAAATTATAAGGCATTTTCATTTATAGCTTTAATGCTTGACCTTCACTAATTTCTCTCTCACACATTACAAAATATGTAAAAAATAGTAACACACAAGAACTCAATACATTATATTTTAAACAAGTTTTAGCTTGAGCTTGAGAAGATTCAATAAAATTATAAGGCATTTTCATTTATAGCTTTAATGCTTGACCTTCACTAATTTCTCTCTCACACATTACAAAATATGTAAAAAATAGTAACACACAAGAACTCATTACAAAATATGTAAAAAATAGTAACACACAAGAACTCAATGCATTATATTTTAAGAGGAAAAACAACATGTCACTACTTAAAAAAACATAATTTTTTCCAAGTTCCACAAACTTTCCATAAATAAAAGTTTTATATTATAGAAACTAATTCTATGTAGTAATGGGAAAATTCACAGGGTGGACGTGCCGGAGTGGTTATCGGGCATGACTAGAAATCATGTGGGCTTTGCCCGCGCAGGTTCGAATCCTGCCGTCCACGTTTCATGTTTTTTCTCATTTTTCAGATTCAGATTGTTTACATATAACTTGGCTTTTGACATTGTTCACTGTTATTGATAGTTTCAACTTCGCTTGCTAGATTGATTGGATCGCTACAGTAATATATATATGACATATACCGTCGCAGCTATAGATATGGATAAATCAATTACAACATATTTATAATCTGCTTATTTATGTTATTTTACAAGTTATTGCTCACTAATTTTTTAAATTGATCGTGCGGGGATAGCTCAGTTGGGAGAGCGTCAAACTGAAGATCTGAAGGTCGCGTGTTCTATCCACGCTCACCGCAGTTATCCATTTTCGGATCGTGTGAGAAAACATGCAGTTCTCAGATCATTGAATTAGCCATTACCATAGAAATGACAGTTTTCAATAATCAAATTATGGATCCGTGGCGCAATGGTAGCGCGTCTGACTACAGATCAGAAGGTTGCGTGTTAAGATCAGATCTTCGTATGATCAATTCACGTCGGGTTCAAATAAGATTTTGAATGGCTCACTGAAAACAGGTCAATTTGGTAATCTATATTTGGTCTTTTAGCGGAGGTGAAAATGTATATTTCTTGTTTTCTTTAAACATCGTGTGATTCAAATATATAACTCAAGGCCATTCTAATGTAACTCAACAGAGCGGGTGGGGGCCTGACAAGTAGCATGCACCTCAAATATTCTGATTGATTTTCGACCAATCCAAAATTTTGATCGATTTTTTGAGTATTTGGGTTGGTTTAAAATGGGACAAAATTTCCTGGGGTAAAGTTTTGAAATGTATGGAACTTTGATTCATGCAAAATTCAGACTACCCTTGAAAATTTGGTCGAATTCAGGTCCATTATTTTTCCTGGAAAACAGGTCTGTTTACTCCATTTTTAAATATTTTTAATTAAACTTGGCTTGGGATTCTCAACCCATAATAAATGAATGATTAGGAAAGGCCAATATAAAATTTCCTGGGGTAAAGTTTTGAAATGTATGGAACTTTGATCCATGCAAAATTCAGAATACCCTTGAAAATTTGGTCGAATTCAGGTCCATTATTTTCCCTGGAAAACGGGTCTGTTTACTCCATTTTTAAATATTTTTAATTAAACTTGGCCTGGGATTCTCAACCCATAATAAATGAATGATTGGGAAAGGCCAATATAAATATGTACATGCCAATGGTCTACTCTGTCATAGATGAAGCAAACATAAACTTTTATTATTAGTTGCCGCTGAAGGCATGCCAATGGTCTACTCTCTCAAAGATGAAGCAAACATAAATTTTTATTATTAGTCCATGTTGAAGGGAATTTGAAATATCCCTGATCYGGATGATCAAGATATTTGCTACGATCTTACTGCTCTAACATGCAAATCTGATACACTGGGGGTTTCTGGATGCGTTTTAGGGTTTGATGTAGATGATCTTTGTTTATGGTGCTTGCATGTCAGTTATTATGGTTGCATGTAGGTTATTATAGTTGCATGTAGCATAACAAAGGTTTTACAATCATAAAATGACGCATGCAATAGCAGATAAGGCCAATAACTCAATATTATGAATAGTAACAGTGCATGCGTGGGAATACAAATCGCCTACTGAAATATATCAACTAAACGTCAGTCAGATCTCATGGATCTTTACTGGAATACAATCAAATGACAAAGAAATACCCGTGACCGCAAGAAGACAGCAGATCTGCTGCATGCACGGATGGAATGACCAAAATAAACGATCCTGGATGAGCACTGTGACCTCTGTCAGCTGGAAAACTGGATCTCAAAACTCAACCGTCGGAATGACCTCAAAACTACTCCAATCAATGCGCCCTGGCTGCTGTAATGGAAATAATGTCTGACGAAATCCAAAACGGACCTCTACGACACTAGATCTGAAACCCTGGGGGGGTTTGCGCCCCTCCTTGGGCACTGAATGCGCCCCAATGGATTCCACCGTCGGAATCTGCCGCTATGTAGCTCAAAACGATCGTCTCGTCCCGTA
>ML821221.1:0-12208 GCA_009831015.1 Picea engelmannii
AAATTAAAAATTAAAAAACGGTATAATACAAAATTAAAATATAAATAAAAATTAAATTTAAAATTTAAATATAGTTTAAACTAAAATAAAAAAAAAGGTGGGGGGGGGGGCGCGGTTATCCGGCGCCCCTGGTTGCCCATGTGACTGGGGATGGGCTCCAAGGGGGCCACGGGTTTTGGGGGGTAACGGTGAGAGGTGGTGGTGGGAGGCTTGGGCGGAGGAGGGAGGAGAAGGGAGGAGCGGGTGCTGGGTTCGACGCGCGGGCAGGGACGAGGAGGAGTGGAGCTGGAGTGTGTGGTTGTGGGAGTGGGCAGGAGGAGGAGCTGCGCATGGGGGCAGAGGAGTGAGTAGGAGGGACGAGGCCGGTGGCTGCAGGCAGGTTGTGGGTGTGTGCGTGAGTAGAATGGTAGAGGGCGTGGAGAGGAGGACGCGCACGGGATGGTGGAGGAGCAGAGTTGGGAACGGGACTGGTGTGGATTCCACGCACGGTGGTGGTGGATGGAGGAGCCCATGGGAGAAGTGGCTGGAGGTAAGAGGAAGTGGCAGAGTGCTGGAGGCAGCGTGGGAGGAGTTGCAGAGCGCGCGCCGAGGGAGGCAGAGTGCTGGAGGCAGCGCGCAGCAGAGGAGCCGAGGGAGGAAGAACGAAGGCCGAGCTGGGTTTAACGCGTAGAGGGTAGAGGCCGAATGGCAGAGGTGGTGGTGGTGGCGCCCAGGTGGTGGGCGGGCGACCAACCACCCAAAAATTTAATTTTTTGAGAACTATAGACAAGTGGTTTTTTGTTTAGAAACAAAAATGAACGGGAGGTTTTGGGTTCAAACCCCCTGCCTTCCGCTTGGATTTCTGGGTTGTTTTTTTAAGGTTTCTGGGCAAAGGAAAAGCACAGGGTTGAGGTTAAAGGCCAGGGCTCTTCAGTGACATGCCCAGGCCTATAAATTCCAATTGATAGGTTCATAATCTTTTAAGTTCTAAAGGAGCCTTGGAGGCTTGGGCAGAATGCCCAAGAGGGGTTCGAATCCCCTCTCCTTTGCATTTTTCAACACCCATACAATCTTAATAAACTCAGCCATTAATTCATCACACTGAACCAGCAAGCAAGCTCATCATTGAAACAGGAAACAGACACTAATTTCTTCTTGCAGAACCTCAAAACAACCAGCATAGCTTATTGGTTTTTCTTTGGGAAATTAGCATAATGGGTTACCTGGTACATGGCTTGGAAATGGCATCATGAAGACTGGCTGCCCATTGTTGAATTACCCCTGCTGTCAAAACATCCCTTGGCTGCCATGACTGTTGTTGCAGAGCTCTCCCTCCTCTGCCAAATTGACAAAATGACTTGGGAAAGAGGTGAAGGGAGGTTTTGTTTTTTTTTTCAATTTTTTCAAAAAATCAATTTTCCCCATTTTGCATGAGGCTATGTGCCCATTCCTCTAATTTCCAATTTTTCTGGAAAATGTTTAATAAAACATTTTATTAATTTTTTAATATTTTTGGAAATTTGTGCAAGTCAAAGTTTGACTTTGACTTTGACTTTGACTCTGTTGCAGCTGATTCAGCCCAAAAATATTGACTGAGGAGACGGAGTCGGAATTGGACGCAAGTCACGTCGTTCGAAAGGTCTTGATGAGGACATCAGGAATACGTCATCAACAACTTGAGATAATGCCACCTCAGCCTTCAAATTCGGCCCAGAACAGTGGTCACTTAAAAACCCCTGACTTGCTGGTGGGCCCACATGACACCTAATCTTGCGAAAGGTGCCAAATCGTCATACGATATCCAATCGAGGCAAATGAGGTACCGTTGGAAAGGTATTGACGAGTACTTTGATGAGGTGACAATATAATTTTGTGCCAGGGTCATTTATGACTGTATTATCTGTTATGAAACCCTGCCATGTGAGTTGGTGGACCCCTTTTTGCCTAAAATTATTGGTCAACTTGTGACAGCTCTATCCAGGCCATATGGAGTCAGAATGAGGAAAATAATATGTTGTTGGAAAGGTGTCTGAGTCTATTACAGCTTGGAATCACTGAATATCTGATTTATAACACTTTACCCACCAATTTTAAACCATGAATCACTACAACCAATTTGATGTCCAAAAGTGGTCATAAACTTGCGAAGGCTCGTTCTCACTAACCGGGGGTCGAAACCAAGCACGGGATATACCATTGGAAAGGTCTCACACTGCCATACACCATGATTGGGTTTGATTTTCCCTTTGATACCATCATCTGAACAGATTTAGATCAGGAAGCAACAACTATTAGTTGCCCGTTCGGGTGACCTTGACTTTGCGTGCCTCATATGGGTCATACTGACTCGGAATCAAGCTCATGATAGCTTGTTGAAAAGCTTGTCCCGATCCCTACCACTTGGAAGTGTTGTATTCCCCGAATCAATAAACCTTGACATGAGGAAGAAACGCCATGGGAAGGCCCACAAATCCCTGAAAGCAACCAACTGATACTCTTTGAAGGGCAGAGGCCATAGTAACTATGACCCCCGCCACTGTCTTTGACTGGAACCATAGCACCAAGGGGAGTTTATGGAGAAGTAACCGTGTAAAACACCATGTTGGGCCCAGAGCATATTTTTGGGTCAACAGTCATCAACACCTAAATAAAACCTTAAGCAATTCCCTTAAACAAACGTCGCCTAGCTCAGAATCTAAACTCTGAGCCTAAGACCTTCTAGAAACAGGGGGGAAATTTAGTGTGGCCTTAACAAATGGAAATTCAAAAAAAAAAGAAAACAAAAACTCAGACCATTATCCTCTCATTATCCATGTCGACTTGTTGAACTATCCTCCATCGTCTTGATCTTCCAGTAACCCATCTCCCTTTTTCTTGTCGAGTTCCCATTACTAAATCGCCATCCCTCCCCGTAATTCCTCTTTATTTGTTTTATTTAATACATTTATTTTTCCCCTATACATGTTTTCCATCACCATAATATCTCTTTATCCTTTATACATAAATATATATATTAATGGTAAATTTAAATGATGGAAAATGATGAACTACAATGATGAATACATGCTTATAATTAGAAAAATGAAAATATATATATGTGTATTTACATTACAAACAAATTGTAAACAAATAAAGTTAAGCATGTGAAAATAAAAGGAAATTAATAATGAGCGCACATGCCTTTGATTTTTTGAAAAGAAAAATAAAATGAAATAATATAAACAAAATAAATTAAAAAAGAAAATAAGAAAATCAAAAGGGAAAAGGGGGGGAAAACCTAAGAGAAAAGGGGAATTAGGGTTTGAGTTTGGATAAAAAGAAAGGGAGAGGGGGAAAGGAGGCACTTTTGCTCAGATTGGTATGGTTATGCTGCCAGAATAGAGACTGACTGATTGCTGGTAGGAGTTGGGGATTCTCAACAAACTTGAGTGGTAGCTCGGCCTTGGAGGCGAGCTGAGAAGCTAGTTACTCTCTGATTGTGTGTGGACCCTTTGCAGCTCGGGGGGCTGAGGGGAAAGAAGAGTACCCCTAGCGTTTGGCTGGGAGGTACCGGTGAGTTCATTGCGGTCGGCAAGCGGGAGCACTGAAGACGGAAGCAACAGAGAGCACGAGAGTCAATTGCGGCAGACAACCAGGCAAAGGTATGTTCCTGAACTTAGTATGGTAGAAGGCATAGTGATTACTATTAATATTGTGATTGTATGGATGCGAATGTCCTTTCCTCGTCCTTAGACTCAGAAGATTCTCCTTTTTATGATCAGTTCAGTTTAGGGTTACTGGTAATTAGTTGGGATTATGGATATTTCATTTTTTTTTTCATATGGGTACAGTTTAGGGCGGGGTAAAATTGTATTGGGATTTTTTTTTATTGTATTGGGCATTTATTTTTAATGTTGGGCGTATATACAGAGTCCTAGGCGTTTTCTATTCATATTGTGCATTTATTTTTAATGCTGGGCATATATACAGATCATTGGGCCTTTTCTACTTGTAATGGGCATTCCTTTTTAATGTTGGGCGTATATACAGAGTCCTGGGCATTTTCTATTTGATTTGTGCATTTCTTTTTAATGTTGGGCGTATATACAGAGTCCTGGGCGTTTTCTATTCGATTTGTGCATTTCTTTTTAATGTTGGGCGTATATACAGAGTCCTGGGTGTTTTCTATTCGATTTGTGCATTTTTTTTAATGCTGGGCGTATATACAGAGTCCCGGGGCGTTTTCTATTCGATTTGTGCATTTCTTTTTAATGTTGGGCGTATATACAGGGTCCTGGGCGTTTTCTATTCGTATTGTGCATTTCTTTTTAATGTTGGGCATATATACAGAGTATGGGGTATTTTCTGTTTGTAATGGGCATTCCTTTTTATTTCTGGGTGTCAAATACAGTGTGGGTTCGTTTTTATGGGTTCTCTGTTTCTTCTTACCTTCTGGGCGAATATAGAAGACGGTGGGCTTCGTTTTACGAACTTATGTCCTTGTGTTTTACGCCTTGGCCGTGGGTACTGTAGAGTGGAATTCCAGTATGCTTTGGATTAAAGATTGATAGCCTGTTTATTTCCCTGCGTTTTTGAATGGCACGAAATCATCTCTGATATGATTTGGATCAAGGATTGATAGCCTGTTTATTTCCCTACGTTTTTGAATGGCACGAAGTCATCTCTGATATGCTTGGATTAAATATTGAACAGCTTGTTATTTCCCTGCGTTTCTGGATGGCACGCACTCATCTCCGAGTAAGGGAACCTCTGCGTTTTATTTTCCTTTTTCTTTTCACATTGTATCGTTTAAAAGATTGGTAGAAGACTGAGTGTTTTCTTGGGGATTCCAGTATGCCTTGGATTAGAGATAGACAGCTTGTTAATTGTAGAGTGTTATTCTGTTCATTAAGGCATTGGTACAACAACAGATAAACGATTTTCAGAAAGTGTTTGTAGAAATCTCTCAATGAGAAGGTATATCTCCACTCATACTCTTCTATAATTTGCAGTAGCTGTGAGAATGGTAATTACGGACTGTTATGGTAACTAAGCATTGAGGGAAAGAAAACTACTTAAGACCATGTGTGTGCTACAGACCTTTCATTACACAGCTTGTCAATGAATTGTAATCCGCTGTTACTAAGTTGTTTTGCATTTCTAATTATGAAAAATGCGTTATGCCATTGTGTGGGAATGCCAATGAATGGAAAAATGGTCTGCCTCTAGTAATCTATGCCCAGCATGTTCACGGTCCTTTCTATACCTTGTTTATTAGATAAAATCCAAATTGGATGGTGTCATGACAAATAGTGACTGGTTCTTCCAACCCTTGCGTTTTGCATATGAAACCTGTGTGTCATATATAGGGAAATTATGTGTTTGATGATGGTGATCTCTACATTTATTATCCTTAATTTCACCATTTCAAAAGGTATGGGCATGATGAATCCCAAGTAGAAGTATGGAGTGTTTCCTTGTTTAGTCGTGACAATTCTTGGCCTAGGAACCTTGCAGCCAGTTTATATTTAAGGATTCGCAATGTTGTGTAAACAACGAGATCCTCATGGGCAGTTATGGCCTCGTATGTGCTAGTTGACTGCTTAATAAGAAGAGTGCTGATCTAGTGCATGCTTGGGAATGGTAATGGTTGGGGAAATCTCCATGTGTATTGATAAGCACATTGATGGGGCAATCAAATTCACTTACCATATCTATATTATGACTGAGCTTGTTGATGTCAATTGTTGGCAGTGGGTTTGGTGTCTACTGTTGCAATTTGATGGTTGTTGGAATTGGTGAAAAAGGTGGGATATGGCATTTCAGAATTCTGACTTTATGTTCATAGATAAACCCATTTGTAGAAGGCAAAAAAAGTTTATTTCATGCCCTTTTAAGCTTACATCTGTACCTCCATTTTATGGCATGTTGTGCAAGATAAGAAATGTCTTTTATGCGAAAAATGTATGCCAAAAGGTGTATAAGTTGCTGCTGTGTTTTCTGCTTGGCATGGTGATGTTTTTCTCATGAAAATTCTGCAATTTTTCCCTTGCATCGAATCCATTGATTCATGGATATTTCTGTGTTTTATCCCCAAGCATTTTGGTGCGTTGTATGAGGGATCTCTGTTTTTTCTTTCGGTCAATAAAATAATGCCCGACATGGGAAATAATGGACGTCTGGGTTTTTGGGAATGCTAGACACATTCTTTCAACCCTTAATTTTCCCTTAACTACCATTAAAATACAACCAGGGTTTTTTCCATTAAAGCGTTGGTAACAATGTCTCAATGTAGTCATTTTAGATTTGTTTATGGATTTAATTAAACCCTTATTTCTTGACCTCCTTGCTTGTTGCAGAGCTGTTGGGTAACCTGTAGGGTGTTAATTATTACCAGCCTTGGGTAATTTCATTTCCCGCTTTAGTCTTTTATAGAATGTTGTTGGGCTTGTAGTATAACTATGTTTGGCATGGTATAATGTTGCCTTCTTATTCTTTCATTGGGTGAATGTTAGCTATGTCATGGACCTCTATGATTATCTCCTTCCCTCATAAGAGTGAGCATAAATCATATTCTTGGTTGTTTGAAATGGTGGGTTATCTTGCAACGTCAAGATGACACTGACAAATAAAACTTAGTGAGTGATATTGCTACCCATGAGTTCACTTCAAGAAAATATAGTTCGATGATAACCTGCTTAAATAAAAAGGGGGAAACAGATTTCACTTGTTGGTATCTCCGTTGAGTACATCCTTCCCTGATTTAACCACATAAGTTCAAGAATTTTTGTGATGAGTCAATTGAGCATAGGCATTTTCCTTGCATGGTTTAACTTTGCCTTTATGCTACAGCATGAGATATAAGTCTGAAATATTTGTATCCAAACTTTTACCTGCATGAGCAACCATACCGTCTGTGCAACTTAAGTTCGTCAATATCTTGCTGTTGATTGTCTTGGACTACATGTTTATGCTCTTGTTCGCATTATGAGCATTTAAATAATGGAATTGCAAGAGTTGTATGAGCTCTTGCTGGCATTGCTGGAAATAAATTAAATAATAAAATGCAATAGAGAGCTACTTCTATGATTGAATTCCTGTTATCTTGATGCATAAAGAATGGTGAGCCTGATGCCAAGGAGAAAAGTTACATTGAGAAGTATTCTTGTTCCTTAAACATTGTCAATGGTTGTTGTGTAAAGAACTTGATGCAAACCTAAAGATTGCAATGTTTACAAATGATGGATTACTTGAAGCGGTTGCTTAAGTAAGTTTGGTTACATGCCAGAATGCATATGAAGCTAAATAGTGAAAGATAGGGTGGTGTTATGGTGAATTCATGATATTCGCATTATGACGGATGACCCATAAAAATTTAAGGTTCGTGAATCTAAGTGAAACCGGTATTTATATTTCAGCAAACAGGGATTGCAGTTAACTAATTGTACCTTATTTAAGGTTGGATACCTCGTCGATAACTAAATTTAAAGGGAGCAATTGGTATGAGATTTTCCGTGAGTCTTTTCATGGTTGGCCAATGTCTGGGTTCTTCTTACTTGTGCCTTCCTGGAGGACGGCTATTCTTTTAATTTGTGTTGTACAAGGTCATAATCATCTTATTGTCGGGACAGTCTTGTCGGTTGTCGGGTGGCAACGTAGAGTCACGTGAGTTCGAACTTTTACACGCGCACACACCTTAACTCAAAAAAAAAATTGCACCTGTTAACAGAGTTTTTGTCATAATAAGGAGGGTCTTTACATATGGTATCAGAGCTGGTTCGACCCGTGACTTGGGATTCGCTACGTCTTTCATTGATAGGATTAGATTGATTATATTGTTGCTGATCGAGTTGATTATGTGCATGGAGGTAATCAGGGATAGACAACGTCGTGGAGGCCGACGACGGGTGCTAGGGGAGGAGGCATGACGCCTCCAGTAGCATCCACGCCTGAGGGGTCTCAACCCCAGGGAGGCGAGCAGGTGCTCGAACAGGAGCTTATAGCAGTTGGCGTTGTTATTGGGATGATGATATCCTCTCAGCGCATGTCTGAGGCTCTGATTATCCGTTGGGACAGAGATGAGGCCAGGGCGCCGTCACCCCCTGAGGTTCTGCCACGCGCACCGGCCGTTACATGTAACTTTCACCATGAACTCGAGAAGATAAAATTTCCCGAGTTCTTTGGTGCCCCGGACGACGCAGCCGCCGAGGCATGATTGGAGAATATGGCGATGTGCTTCGCACTTCGCGATTATACCTCCAACAAGAAGGTCCGCATGGCGGTCTTTCAACTGAAGGAGAGCGCTCTTCTATGGAGGAAGATGCTCCTGACGCAGCTGAACATGATCGTTGAAGACGTGTCATGGGAACTGTTCGAGGAACGGTTCCGAGAGAGGTACCTTTAAAAGGAATTCATTAAGCGTCGGCTCAAATGAGTTCATTGCCTTATGAAAGGGAGGTCATACGGTGCTCGAGAGCGAGGAACGTGTTATGCGTTACTCCGACATGCTCCGCACCTTAACCCTGAGAAGCTTAAGGTCAACAGATTCGTGTTGGGCCTTAACAACAGCATGCGTGCAAAGGTTTATTATCCTGAAGCCTAAAACTATGCACGATATCATCCATAAGGCAGTCGTTCATGACGAGTTTAGCTTCACAGGGATGGATTTAGAAGCCAAACAGAAGGTTGGAGGAAGGGTCACGGGCTGTGCCCTTAACCTGGGAGAGTTTGTCACGAGAGTCATCTTGTATGTCACGATCTTAGGATCTTATGATGTCATGATCGGTAAGGAATGGTTGGAAAAGCATGAGGCGAATCTCAACTGTAAGACAAAATGATTAAGCTGGGTTGATCACGAAGGATAGAGACGTGTGATTGTAGGAAGGAACCAGGGAGTTTCCCTGCAGTTCGTCTCTTCCTTACAGTTACGAAAGAATTTGCGCAAGGGGTGAAAACCTTATGCGATCCTCGCGCTAAACGAGAAGGGAGTAGTGGAAGGTCTAGAACACCTTCCGGTGGTGAAGGAGTTTGCGGACGTATTTCCAGAGGAGTTGCCTGGGATGTCGCCGGAAAGGGAATTGGAGTTTACCATAGACCTGAACCTGGGAACCGAACCGATAGCAAGAACGCCTTATCGGATGTCGACCCTGGAGTTGCAAGAGTTGAAAATGCAACTGAAGGAGTTGTTGGACCTGGGACTGATACGTCCTAGTGTGTCACCGTGGGGTGCACCAGTTATTTTCATACGAAGGAAGGAAGGATCGCGGAGGCTTTTCATTGACTACCGTCAACTGAACAAGGCCATGATCAAGAATCAATATCCCTTACCAAGAATTGATGATCTGTTCGATCAAATGAACGGTGTGACGGTGTTCTCTTAGATCGTATTGCAATCAGGGTATCACCAATTATGGATCAAGGAGGATGACATCCCTAAGACCACCTTTAAGAAGAGATTCAGACATAAAGAGTTTATTGTTTGCCATTTGGGCTGACAAACGCCCCAGGGGTATTCATGAGTTTGATGAACGGGGTGTTCCGCGAGTACTTGGACAAGTTTGTCCAAGTATTCATTGACGATATCTTGATATACTCTCGGATGATGGAGGAGCATGATGAGCACTTGCGCTTGGTACTAGAATGTGTACGAGAACACAAATTACATGGGAACTTGTCCAAATGCTCATTTTACCAATCGAGGGTTCACTACATGGGGCATGACATCTCCGACGAAGGCATCGCCGCGGATCCTGCCAAGGTTGAGGCTATTATGGAATGGCCTACGCCAACGAATGTCACGGAAGTGCGTAGTTTTATGGGGTTAGTAGGATACTATCGACGGTTTGTCGAGGGTTTTTCGAAGATAGCAAATCTGATCACAGAATTGCAGAAGAAAAACAAGAAGTTTGGTTGGACAGAGAAATGCGCGGAGGCCTTTCGGAGGCTTAAAGAGTTGCTGACAACCGCGCTGATACTAAGGGTCCCTGACATGGATGCAGACTTCTTAGTATGCACTGACGCATCCAAAGAAGGTTTAGGCAGAGTCTTGATGCAGGTCGGATGAGTGATTGCTTACATTTCGAGAAAACTGAGAAGGCATGAGCAGAATTATGTGACACACGATTTGGAGTTATTAGCCATTGTTTATGTCTTGAAGGTGGAGACACTACCTTATTGGACGAAAATTTGAATTAAAGACTGATCATTGTGGACTACAACACATTTTTACGCAAAGCGACCTGAACGCGCGACAACGGCATTGGTCGGAATTGTTTAGTGAATACGATTTCGAGATTACTTACATAAAGGGAACAGTGAACCGAGTGGCGGATGCCTTGAGTCGGAGGCCACACAACTTTTCGGTGTTACCTCTTCAAACAAATCTACGTGAGAAGACTCTCACCTTACAACGTGATGATGACTGGTACATAGAAGTCAAGGATTTTATCAGACAAAACACAATGATGGTACCACGTTATGAGGGATATTCACTTGATAGCGACGGTTTATTGAGGTTTAGAAGTTGGATTTACGTACCGCCAAATGATGAGTTGAGGAGGTTGATCTTGAGCGAGGCTCTTAGCACAGTTTACATGGCTCACCCCGGAGTTACGAAGATGAGGGCAGACCTCAAACCATTATTCTTTTGGAAAGGAATGAAGGCCGACATAGTCAACTTTGTGGCTAGATGTCTTGTGTGTCAGCAGGTAAAGGTTGAACATAGACACCCGACAGGATTACTTCAACCACATGCCATTCTGGAATCGAATGGGAAGTTATATCGATGGATTTTATTGTTGGATTGCCACTAATGACAAGGAGACACGAATCGATTTTTGTAGTAGTAGACACTTTGACGAAGAGTGCTCACTTTATTCCTGTGCGTTCGACGTATCAGGCACCTGACATAGTGAGAGTTTTCATCAGTGAGATTGTGAGGCTGCATGGCGTGCCTAAAAAGATTATATCCGATCGAGGATCGGTGTTTACTGGACGATTTTGGGACGAGTTTCCAAGAGGCCTTGGGAACCCAGCTTAACTTTAGTACTGCATATCACCCAGAGACGGATGGACAGACAGAACGTAGAAACCAAACCTTGGAAGACAGGTTGCGCATGTACGTGATGGACCAACAAAAGCGTTGGGAGGAATTCTTGCCTCTAGTAGAGTTCGCTTACAACAACAGTTATAAAAGCACCATAAGATGGCGCCTTTTGAGTTTCTTTATGGGCGACCGTGTCGGACGCCCTTGAGTGGGGATTGGCTTGAGGATAGGGTCTTGGTGGGACTAGAAGCGATCCAAGAAATGGAATAGAAAATGAAATCCATAAGACAAAGGATTAAAGAAGCGCAAGATCGACAGAAGAGTTATGCCGATGCGCATCGAGTCGATTGTAGCTACGAGGTCGGCGATCGAGTCATCTTGCGGGTTAAACCGCATAAGAGTTCAATCAAATTTGGAAGGGGAGCTAAACTCTCTCCTAGGTTCGTGGGACCCTTCGAGATTGTGGAAAGAAAGGGGCCCGTGGCCTATCGACTAGCCTTGCCTGATTCCTTGAGGCATATGCACGATGTTTTTCATGTATCTGTTTTGAGACATTATATTAGTGATACTACACATGTGATTGACCTGAGTTCCTTGTAGGTATCGGACGAGGGAGCGTTGATGGCTGAGCCGGTCCGTATCTTAGATCATCGCGTTCGACAGTTATGACGTCGAACGGTGGATCAGGTCAAGGTCCAGTGGGACAGTTATAGTCCACACTCAGTGACCTGGGAGGATGCAGATGATATGTGTCAGCAGTTTCCATTTTTGTTTGATAGATAGACTTATGATACTTTGATACTTTATTTTTGCATGTATACTGAGAAACTTCGGGACGAAGTTTAGACCAAGAGGGGGTGTATGTAACATCCCGCTCTGGCGCACTGAGAACACTTATTATTTGAGGACACTTTCTCGCAAGTGATCTGGACCCTTTTTGATGTTAGACCTATTATATTTGATTATGATGTGATTGACAGATGACATGATGTGTTACTATTTGATGTAGACGGGTGCTATTGACTCAGTTGATTGAGTGTGCAGGGTTTTTGACCTTGAGGACGCAGAGGCATCGGTAGAGCCCCCTTGGACTCTGGACTGAGTCAGGGAGTGTGCTTTTGGGTTGATATGTTTATTATGATGTTTCATTTGATTGATGATTTGATGTTGACATTTCTGACATGATTATTGGTGATGCAGGCTGAC
>ML821221.1:51613-71449 GCA_009831015.1 Picea engelmannii
AAGGAATAAATAATATAAATAGGGAAACTTGTAATAAAGGAAACATAATAAAGGAAAGTAGGGGACATAGGGTAAAAAGCAAAAAGGAATCAACAATTAAGGACTTTCTAAAATGAACTAAATTTAGTAACTTCATTTTAGGGAAAGTTATTAAAAGCATGTAAGGGGATATAGGAACACCTGGGAGTAATTTTAGGAGGGACTCTAGGTGGGTGAGGTCAATGAGTCTTTTAATTTTTAAAAAAGAAAATAATTTGGAAAAACGTGGGGGATGAGTGACACTTGGACGACAGAGAATTTTTAGAGGATTGTCATTAAAACTTAAATTAATGAGGATTTAGGAAAGTAGGTGGGTCTCAAATTTCTATAAAAGAAGGGGAAGATGAGGAAGAAAGGGAGGAATGGTTAGCGTAATGTTACGCTGTCGGATTGTGGCTTGATTGATTGCTTGTGAGGAGTTGGAAATTTTCTCAGCTGTATTGGAGTGGTAGCTCAGCCTTGGAGGCGAGCTGAGAAGCTAGTCTTATATTTGGATCTTGTGTGGCCCTTTTGTGGCTTGGGGGGCTAAGGGGGAAGCAGAGTACCCTTAGAGATTGCCTGGGAGGTACCGGTGTAGTCCCGACGGTCGGCGAGTAGGAGTGGTACAGCGTGAGAGCAGCTCGGAGAGCGCAGACGACATTCGAGGACGACGTTAAGGCTACGGTATGATTTTTTTTAAATTGGCAGGATAGAATGCAACTAGGATTTATGATGTAGATCTTCTTGGTATTGGAAAAGTAATCTAGAGTTAAAATTTGTTTATAACATTGTGGTATCTTCCGTTTCCTTCGATGATTGAATGTTAAATTTTATCCCACGCCTGCCAAAATTCCTGATTTATCCTTGTTAATGGTCTCAATCTCTGCAAATATATCGATTGTATGAAGGGTTATACTATCAGACCTACACCTTATGTTATTACTTACCCACGAGCCTGTCCCTGTCCAATTCATCTCTGGGTAATGGTCTTTAACTCGGCAACAGGTTGATTTGTATCTCTGCGCTTTCCGATGATTTTTGCACTCTATTTCTGCGATTTATTGTTGAACCCCGACACTTGATGGATATCATTCTCTGATATTTTCTGTGGGTGTTTGTGTTCTCGGTGGGTGAACTCATTGAACTGAGGGCATTACATTTTGTGGAAATTCTGTCTTTTTGAGTTACTATCATTTCATTTTTTTTAAAACAACTTTTTTTTCTATTTTGGTCTGCGTTTTTGATCGTGTGTTCATTCAGATTGGGCAATATATCAGTTGCATTTTTTTTCTATTTTGGTCTGCATTTTTGATCGTGTGTTCATTCAGACTGGGCAATATATTAGTTGGATTTATTTTTTCTATTTTGGTTTGCATTTTTGATCGTGTGTTCATTCAGACTGGGCAATATATCAGTTGCATTTTTTATTTATTTTGGTCTGCGTTTTTTATCGTGTGTTCATTCAGACTGGGCAATATATCAGTTGCATTTTTTTTTTCTATTTTGGTTTGCGTTTTTGATCGTGTGTTCATTCAGACTGGGCAATATATCAGTTGCATTTTTTTTTTCTATTTTGGTCTGCATTTTTTATCGTGTGTTCATTCAGATTGGGCAATATATCAGTTGCGTTTTTTATCGTGTGTTCATTCAGACTGGGCAATATATCAGTTGCATTTTTTTTTTCTATTTTGGTCTGCGTTTTTGATCGTGTGTTCATTCAGACTGGGCAATATATTAGTTGCGTTTTTTTTTTTCTATTTTGGTCCGCGGTTTGATCGAATGTTTCATTCAGACTATGCATTAATACAGTTGCGTTTTTTTTTTTTTTTGGTAGTGAATGGTATCGGTTACCCCCCTTTTGCATATTATTTAATGCCTATTCTCTTCACTTACTCAGATGTCCGCGTTCCGTCCTTAAACACCTTGTTCATCACCTCCTTTCTCCCTTAGAATGGTATCAGTCAGTCTAAGTCGAATTCAGAGGATAACAAGACTAATGGCTCATGCAAATTGGACAATCTAGTTGGTTTCAATTATTGCTTAATATAAGCGTATTACCATAATAACTGTATGGGTGATGCAACATCATCGTAAGTTATAATAGGGTGGTTATATACAACTGTCTCATTTTATATCATTATGCGGAAATAGTTCTGCTTTCCTGCCTTAATTCTTGAGGTTATGTATATTCTGTTTGGATGTAGTGAAATGAAATGTTATGTTAATAAAAATTAATTCAATAGAGCGTAATGGAGTGAAAGGCACTGAATTGTTATGTTAATGCTTTCGGCCAAGATAAGGCTAAGGTTATTAGGGTGCTTGGAAATGATTCATGGATGTAATGTTTGATGTCAACGCTTATGGACTTGTAATAGGCAAAGGAAGAATGTTATGGCATAATAAAATAAGAATAAGATGATAGTGTTGGTGACATGATATTAATGTTAGTGTTAATTCAACTGCCAGATTTATTACTGCCTTGATGTAACTGCCAGATTTAGAATTATTACCTTATTACATTACTCCATTATTACATTATGTTAGGGAAATTGTAATGTAAGATAATGTTATGGTGATGTTATTCAACAAGTTATTGCAATATTACTACCTTATATTATAATGAATGTAAGGTAATGCTAATTTAATGAATCATCTTATGATGGACTGTATGAATTAAAATGTGAGGAATTGACAGGGTAATCTAATGCAATATATTGGAATCTTAATGTCTTAATCATTGGTGTAATGGCCTTGCAACTTAGATGGTTAAATTGCAAAGTCATTACATTATAAATGTAATAATGCTAGCGCTATGGTGATGTCATTGTAGTTATCATGAATTTAGTTGTGAATTGCAATGTCCTTATATTATCATGTAATGATGCTAGATTTTATGAAGATGTCATGGTAGTTTATTTACTGATACTAACATATGAGATGAAATGGGGATGTTCTCCTATGGCAAGGAAGCGAGGTAAATGTAATGAAGTTATTCATTCATGGTATGTTATTGTAATAATTATGGTTACTGTAAACATATAGCATGAACTGTCCTCAAAATTAAGTACGAGGAGTTACCATGGCTTAGTAAACGGGGATTGATTTTATTTGATTTTACATAATTGAGAATGGGTTGGTAACTCATCGTCTAATAGAAGTCAAATGGGGTAAGTGGTTTGTAATTGAAGTCAATGAGTCCTTCTAGTGGTTTGTCGTTGTCGGTGTCCTTTTAACTTGCGTCTTTCATCAAGGTCGTGGTTGCCCTTGATATTGTAGTACTTGGTTTTCTTGCATTGCGTGGTTTTCTTGTGTCGGGTGGGATATAGACACCTCCATGTAGCCTTAGTATATATGTCTGTGTGTGTGATTTTTCTGTGTAAAGAATCCAGTGCCGTATCAAGAGCCTCGGGCCTTTTAAAGGCAGGGTTTCCACTCTTGCAACACACCTGACAAAGATTACTAGTTTCTGCCTGAGCAGTCGGCTAGGAGCCTATATGACCTTCTCTCTCTTTGGAGCAGAGGACTAAGATTAAATGCCCTGCTTCCCTCTGCAGAAATAGTAAAATCTACTATTATGGATTCTTCCTTATGTCTATGTCGTCTATATGCTTGCAGTTACTTGTTGTGTGCCTTATGTTCTATTGTTGTGATCATTGTGGTTGCATCTTGTCAGTCGTTGGGTGGCGACGTAGAGTCAAGTGCGTCTGTTTCCTCTTTACACGCGCGCACACACCTTAAACAAAAAAAAAAAAATTTGCACCTATTACAGAGTTGTTGTCATAACGAGGAAATTACACCGGTGAGGTCTCAATGATTAGCAAGCGAAGGGTTGAGAGGAGTGTCGTCGCTCTAGAATGTCTACAATATCTTCTTTGTCAATCATGGTACCCCTCTTATGAGGTGGAATTTTATATTAATCTTTTATTTTTGTATTAGAATTATGTAAATGTGTCGTCAACAATCTGTAATTATAAACTTGATTGACAATTCCTTGATAGCTTTTAGTGGAATCTAGAAGATAAATTTCTGAATATTGTTTTCATCCAGATTTCTCAAATTGATTATTGGCTTCCATGATGCATACATGCATAATGCATTCTCATAGTTGTTGCCCGTGATTTCATTCCAAAGGTTTCATTGATTATTATTTTCATTGATGCGATTTATGTAAAATGCATCATGTTTCATGTTGAGAAAGTTGTAAAATATTTATATACATGTGGTTGCGAGTGATCAAATTTAAAGTATTGTAACCCCTGGCTATTACTGATTCAACCACAAGTTGTTCTTTTATTATTTTTATGGGACACCTCGAAAGAGAACTTGTTAATGGAAGTGGAAAGGATCGTTGTAAAATTATGACAGAGTTCTTCCATGTTGTCCTTATAAGTTAGAAATTTTAATTTGCTATTTAAATCCTTTAAGAAAATGTCAACTTTACTTTTGTCAAAGCAAAAATTCCTTTAATCATCATAATTCTATTCAATGGTGCTCCTATGCATGGAAAATTTTAGAGTTTGGGTTAAAGGTTTATGATCAGAGTCAGGCTCATGGTGATTTAAAAGGTCAAAAGTTGTTATTTGGTTGGAAACGAGGATATCAGATATCACATAATCTACAACACTACTACCTACCCCATGAATACATGTCATTTGGTTGGAGTTTGGCCACTTCATTACTCCATTGCAAATTATTAGGGCTTGAGAGCTATAGAGCTTGACCAACTCGGTACCAAACAAATTCTCAATTAGGTCTTGAGAGCTTCTTTCGTAGCTATTAGATAAAACAAGGTCCACATCTAGCCATAAAGGATTATGGTTGGAGTCATCACTTAAAATATTAGCTTGTTTAGTTGCAGTCCTAACATTAAAGTCTCCTAGCATGAGGATATTACCTTCATTTTTCAAATTATAAATATCTTGTTCTAAATTATTATAGGGACAATTTTTATCTAGATTATTTTTCTTATAAAAAGTAGAATTAATAGGTGCAAAATAACAAATTGCTATATACATCTTCTTAGCATTGGTGTCTGAAATTTCTATCCAAATGTATTGGTTAAGAGGGTCAATCTTATGAAGTTGAATGTGAGGAGAAATGATTTTTCTAGTACAACAAGCTATGCCTCCTATCCCTCTATGGTGGGACTTTTTGTTCGATGTTGACCACAAGACAAATCCTTCCATGTTAGGGACCTTAGACTTTTCATGCTCCCAAGTTTCAGCTAGACTGATAATATCAATACGACTCCGGATCCAACTTATCATAGGACCTTTGGGCCATGGAAAGCCACGAGAATTCTAAAAAAGCATCCCAAGTGTCCCAAGTTCCTATTTATTATTATCCCTCTAGTCTCTATCCCTAACAATAGCTTTTCGATTTCTAATTATTGCCCATTTTCCCTCTTTACGGTCTTCTTTTACATTATCAAAGTTCAATAAGTCTTATCAAAGTTCTTATAAATATAAATATTGGACCTCACTCCATTTCCATTCCCATAAAATAATATACCGTAAAAATATAAAATGATAAATTTTGAATATAATTATTATAATAATTATAAGATATATTTAAAAAATATAAAATGATATTTTATTTTAAAAATTAAACTATTATAGTATGTTTAAAATATAATTTAATTATTTTAAATACTTTAAATTAAATAGTTTAATTTAGTTGTGTTTTAAGTAATTTCCATTAATGATTGAGTCACTGAATTAATGATTGGAATGTATCATTTTATAGGTTGGACATCAAACTATTAGATGAATTTTATAGGTTTGGACATCAATGACCTCACCAAAGATTAGGTTGATATGCTCACATGGATGTTCAACACAAGTTATTCAGTTTAGTTTATAGGTTGGGTTATCAGTGAAATGGAGAGTTTTTTTCTTTAAATAGTTAGATTTATTATAATTTAATGATAGATTGATATTAAAAATAGTCAATTTGAAATACATTCTAAATGAAAAAAAAATTATTATCATTATTTTAAAAGACCACCTGCTATAAATTTTTATTTTAGTTGAGTGCAATAAGAATTGTCCCAATCCATTATATTCAACTAGATTATCTAACTTGAAATTGCAGTGAAACCCTCTACTCGATGAGTTTGCAGTTTCAACGAAAAGAAAGAGGGTATATTTAAGTGCAATTTAAACAAAAAGAGAGTAGAATGAGTACCATAACAGTGATGGATTGATGTTTCAACGAAAAGAAGGAGGGTATATTTAAGTGGAATTTAAACGAAAAGAGAGTACATTGAGTACCATAACAATGATGTAATGATAAAATGGATTGTTATAGTTTACTTTTATAAAACTTGCAGAAGCTTAAGTCCGCGTTGGCGATCAATTTAAATTTGCTATCGCGTCAGTTCTAGAATTGAAAAGCTAGCTGAAAATTAAAATCTGGGACATTTTATTCTTTGGTTCAGACAATTAGAGAGGCCATTATTACTGAGATCTTTCTCTTCTTAGATTAATTAATATATTTACTATATGTAGAACAAAGTTGAAACAAAAGGAATTGGAGCACAAGAATCTGAAACGATGTTGCGAGAGTCTAAGGGAGGAGAACAGAAGATTGCGAGAGTCTGAGGGATGAGAACAAAAGAGACAGGAAATAGAAGTGTAAGCGTTGAGAGCCATGAAAATCGTGCAGGAGGACTTACACTCATAGTCAATGTATACAGGATTGTCACAAATGTACAAATTAATTGCAGTTAATATTTCCTATTTTTATTTTTGCTGAGCTACGAAGTAACCTTATTTTATCTGATAACCATAATAAATGTGACGTTATGGTTAATATTTCCATAGATATGGAAATAATCTTAATATTTCCTACTATATTTCTATGGTTACTACAATTTACCTTTATAGGGTTACTAGAAATTACTTTTAATGACATTCTCATGAATTTGACTACTGCCTATATAGTACACAAAAAACAAAATGCTTGTGACTATCATGTTTACAAAACGTCATCAAATTCCAAGATTTAAGGTCAGGGGATACAATTTCATGAATGAAACAAAATTGGGATCCATTTTAAAAAAAATCTCTCCATATGAAATTTAACATTATTTTCACTATCATACTAGTTCAACTCGTAAATAACACTACCCTATTTGTGTTTTCAAATAGAAAATCAAAATCAAAATACTTATTACACTAGCCCTGAATGATCTGTGATTACTATATTACTATATACTATATTTATATTTATTTATATACTATATTTATATTTATTTAGTGGATAGATTGGATAAGAGCCTAATAGTTTTATAGTTATCTATTCAGATTGATTACTTTTTCTAATATTTGAAATAAAATTCCTACATAAAAAATTATAAAATAACATCATCACTCGTATGATTGATTTATATGTAAAAATTTCAATCAAAACTAGTCAACAGGGATTATGAATATCTAGTTTCTCCAATCATTACATATGGCCACGTATCGCCATCGGTGAGCGACGATGAAGTCTTCATCACCCAAAACACGTACATGCGATGTACTCGTGGGTGCCTCCAAATACGTGGCATCATTGGGAATTATGATTTTGAGTTTTATTAGGATCGTGGATGCCTCGAAACACGTGGCTTCGTTGGATATTTATGCTTTCGAGTTTTCTTGTACTAGAAACCGAGCTTTCGGGACGGTCTGTTGATTAGATTTTGTGTTTTGGTGACGGTCTGGCTTTTGTTCTTTTGTAACAGCCTCAACTTTAGCTTTTGTGACTTACTCAGATGGTTTGTTTATTATATTCCATTGTTTTTTGACCTTGTGACTTACTGAGATGGTTTGTTGATTAGATTCTATGGTTTTGTGACTCCCTGATCTTTTGTGTTTTTGTAAAGACATTAGCTTTTAGCTTTTGTGACTGCCTGAGCTTTTGTTCTTTGGTAACAGTGACTTCCTTTGTGACTGCCTGATATTTTGTAATGGTGACTACCTGAGATTTTGTGCTTTTGTAAAAGACTTAGAAGATTTAGCTTTTGTGACGGCTCGAGATGGTCTGTTGATTCGATTGCGTGCTTATGTGACCGCCTAATCTTTTGTGCCTGCTGGGTGATTGAGCATTCATTTTCGACAATCGATTTTGGTTTCCTGAGCTTTTGTGACTGATTTTTGTTTGAGAGATCGAATTTGGTGTGGTAGAGGTTAATCTCAGCAACCGAGGGTTGTATTTCCCAGTGTTGTCTGCCATTTCTAAAGAGCTGAGAAATCTACTAGTTCCATGGATCGTTTACCATGAAATTTTCCTTTGATGTGCCACCAAAATGTAGGCAATCTTTTTTGCAGAGGGGTGAAATGTTTGCGGGGATGAAGTCGACTTCTTTGTAGAGGGTTTTGAAACAGTTTACGGGGCTTAATTCGACTTCTGGCTACATCACATATGGAAGGAAAGCATGGAAGCCATACCTAGTTTGAGCTAAGGTGAGCCAATACGTTTTATCCGATTCATAGATTAAAACAAGTAATATCCATTCATTTTTCATGTATATCAAAAAGACTTTTCAAATGGAATTTTATTTTCCGGGCTCTAAATATAAGGAATGCACATAAGCCAACGAAATCTCTAAAATGTGCATTTTTGTTCCATCTCATGTTTCATGTTGTTGAATCTAATAGGTTTAAAATCCCACATCACATGTATTTTTTGTAATGCATCGTTCTTAGTCTGTAATTGGTTGAAAATCCCACATCACATGTTTTTTTGTAATTCATCGATTGCTTTTTGAAAATATTTCTTCTTCTTTTCTAGATGAATACAAAGAGAAAGCATTTCTTGTTTTTCCTGACAGAAGAAAAATAGAAAAAATATACAACATGTGACCAGGAGTTTGTTTTTTTTCTAAAGCAATGCAGATATTAGTAGTATGAGATAGTTTTCCTTGTCATTAAGGTCTTTAAGTTGACATAACACTTGAAAGAAAAGGTCGTTTAAGAGGTACGGGCACCCACGTGTCCAACTTCATATGTAGGAAGACCTTTGGAATTTTATAGCTTCCATAGATTTAGAAAATGATATATGTGTAACAAGTTACAGGGTAGTCAATTCAAATAGACGCAGACCATTTCTATTGTTATGAAATAAATTTTAGTTTTCAAGTTTGGGTGTTTTCTGATCTAGCATTCTCCTTTTACAACTTACTAAAAATGTAAGTTAAAACATCGGAGGACCTTGCTCTGTATACAATTTTCAATTTAAAAAAATTTATGGGGATGTTTCGATTTTATAAATTTGTGTTGATAGTGTAGGCTTCTCAGCTTCTAAATAGGATACAATGTTGGGAAATTTTAGAGTCGATGTATGTGTTAAAGTCATTTTGAACTGACTGTTTGACCATCTATTTTTAAATGGAACCCTATATTCAGGCGAAAGTTTTTATGTATGTGTTATAGTCCCATCTATTTTTAAATGGAACCCTATATTCATGTGAAATTTTTTATGTATGTGTTATGGTCATTTGAATTGACTGCTCGACCATCTATTTTTAGCATTAAATTTATTTTTTAAAAATTAGTTACCATTCGGAAATAGATGTCCATGCTTATATTTCTCTCCATCATGTTCTTTCCCTTAAAATATTTTTCTATTATATTCTAGACATGGTATTAGCACTGACTTCAAACTCAGTTGGTCCATTAGCAAAGATCTCCTCAAATTTCTAGATTCTCTTCCTAAATAAGTTGTATGTTCCATTTACTCTTGAGAAATGGTAGTTAAATAAAAACGTCCAAACTACGGGAGCCCTCAGAAAGTTTGTTCACTTTTACTTCTTATACCATGATAATTATCAGTATAAATACACATCTCTTGCAATTTCAAGTGATTAAGGTATAATTACCCGGAACACAAAATCAATTGCACCAAGAGTAACAAATTCAATCTAGGACTAATAGATTCAGTCTAGGACTAAGAGATCCAAAATTCGATGGAATCTAGGAATAATTCTACATTAATTACCTACCTGAAGTATATGTCTTTTGTGAACAATTCACATGGCTTAAGTTCTAGCTGAGGCTTCCTTATAATGAACAGTCAAAATATAAGCAGTCCAACATCCAAAAGCACCATACAGAAACTGAAGTTCGATCCCTCATCTGCAACCCATTTGATATAATGAGTATGGGAGCATCAAAGCCACAGATCCATCCTGATCAAACATATACAAGAGTTATAAAACCTGAAGAAAAATGTGAAGTTTCTATCAAAAAAACACCGCCATAACTGACCTGGGCAGCTACATCATTGAACCAAGCATCCAATATTGATCCTTCGTGCCATATGCAAGTATTCCAAGTCTCCCTTAGGTACTATTTTTTATGTGGCTTGATTTTCTCCTAAATTCCTAGTCCTATGATGTATTTTTTTTTCCATGGTCTCACTGTATCACGACGACTAAATATGAGTTTGATAAGTTTTCTTTAGGACGATTAAATATGAGCTTCCTGAAACGAAATTGTGTGTTTTGAGTTAGAATTCATGTCAATATAGTCTCGAGATATGAATTTTCATTGCTATGGTGTATTTATGTTTTGAGTTTTGCCGAAATTTCCATTGCTATGGTATATTTTTGATTCCATGGTCTCAATGTATTAGGGTTTGATAAGTTTTCTTGAGGACAATTAAATATGAGTTTGAAATTACACTATGTGTTTTGAGTTAGAATTCATGTCAATTTAGTCTCGAGATATGAATGTGTTAAACACGGTTACAAAACTTCTCTAATTCTTCTTTCCACGTGTATCATTTTCTATATATATATATATATATCACTGAAAAAACAAGTCTAAGGTGTATCATTTTCTATATTACAAAACTAAAAAACAAATATCATGTGTAGTCAAATTCAGGACAATGTCATTAAAATTAATTTGTAGTAACTGTAGAAATAATATTAGTCAAACGTAAATTGTAGTAACCATAGAAATATAGCAGGGATAAGCTTAAGGGCCTAAAATATCATCATAAAACATCGATATTTCCACATTATCACCTCCTTATTTGTCATTTGGTGTACTTCTACTAACATTCATGCAATTTGTAGTCTCTTCCTCCAATCCCAACTCTCTGAAATGCATGATATTCAGAGGTTCATTGAATACTATTCTTTGGAGTCAATAGCATGATTTTCTTGCAAGTTTGTTAGTAAATTTTCTGACCTAAAAACATGGGAAAATTGAACTTTGTTGAATGATTGGATAGTTTATCTACACCAAAGGTTCATGCTTTGAATCTTACATGTCTTAAGTTTTTTTTTTGTCATATTTATGAGGATTTCTTAATGACCCTTTACAACTAATCCCTAGATTCCCAAATGTTGAACAACTAAGTCAATACTTTTAATAACTTTCATATCCTCTACTCTTTTATTTGCAAGTACTCAATTACCTCCAGATTCCCTAGGAATGTTCAATTTCATACAATATTTCACAACCATTTTGTGTCTATCCCATTGCACTCCAAACCAAAAAACCTCTATTAACAATTAGATGAAAAAAAATTCAAAATTGACCATTGAAAAAGATAAAAAGAACAAGAAATATTATTGTTGAGACACTAAAGAACAAAATGGAGGAGTATTAAGAACCCTAGGTGAATGGAGAGAAAAAACATGAGTTTCCCATATGTTTCAACATTAGTTGGTTTTTTCTTTCCTATTTCATGATTTTACTCCTCTCATAGTAGTGCGTTGTGTGGAGCACTCCCTATTTTTGACGAGATAAACAAGTACAACAAGTACGATCTATAACTATTTTAGAGTGAAAATATGTAACACTTTGTAACTATTTTGGAGGACTGATGATCTATAATGATCTATAACTAGGCATCTTCAAAGTTTCCCCAATGTAATTACTAAACCTATAAATTCCGTTACCATGGATTGTAAATCATGTAGTTTGCTTAAATATTTTTCATTAATATTTGTGTGGAAATTACGTTAGTATTGGTTGCAATCATGTAGGTTTTAAATAATTTCCATTAATATTTTTGAAGATACATACTTTGAATGATAAGAAGTATGAGGGAGGATTCTACAATAAAAATATAAAGTGTTAGGTGCTATGCAACCAAATTGTTTAGAGTGGATTTTAGGTTTCAATAGTCACAAAATTGTTTGTGTGTGGACATCTATGAGAGGTAGAGAGAATGTCAAAATTATCAAGTAATACAGAGAGGAAGAAAAATATTTTATCTAGAGTTCAATTTTCTTATATAATTTTTTTTCTATATTTTATATTTTATATTGAACAATGGGGATGGGCGAAGTAAGAGATGAGCGCTCTTTGTGAGGGGGTGAGCATGTTAGCCTGAAAGGGGTGTTGTTTTTATGAGCATCCCTCCTAGAATTTTTGCGCTCGAGTGGCATGGTGGGGGGGACAGGGAGGTGGTGGAGGGGATGAATGGGGGCTATGGAGAGAGACAGGGTGAAGTGGAGGGAGACAGAGGAGACATAGCATAAGGAGGAAGAATGGATGTTCCTGGTTTGCAGGGGGCAGATTGAGGCCGGGAGGATGCCACTAATGCACATGGAGTGAACAATGATGCCAGAAATATCGTGAATGTCGAAGTGCTCTGCAAGAAGAGCGTACGAGGTAGAAAGTGTGGTGAGTTGAGTTCGGGGGCTACTCTTAACTCCATGAAATCCTGAAATGACCCTTGCAAACACCATTATAGTCCAACGGGACCTATGCAACTTCCTGGTACCAAATGTCTGGCTGGTTCTCTCACCCAAGAACCCATCTAAGTGCACTAACATAAGTCCCCTCATGGTGTGAGCCATGGGGAAGTAAATGATAGGGTGTGGAAACCGAGGTTAATAACTCCCCCGACTACCCTAATCCAGTTGTCCGCCTCTTCTCAGCAGGTGGTACCCCATCCGGGTGCGCCTAAGTCTAAGTTAGTAAGAAGACTAAAATTAAATTATAAATCAAATAATGAGGGGATGAAGTAAATCAATTTAAGAAACTAAGAAAAATAAAATAAATCTAAAGATTGATTTAATACATATATGTCCAATAAATTACCAAATTGGAATTTAAGGTAAGAATGGAATAAAGATGAAGGAATGTGTACATGTAGAAAGGTATGTAGAGTCTAGTTAACACTAGTCTAAGTAGGAGAAGAATCCTATTTTAACTCAACTCAGATTTAGTAAGACGCCAATCATTAATTGGAAATAAGGGGAATAAAGAGACAACTAGGAGTGATTTAAGGAGAACTTTTAGGAAGGGTGAGGGAAATTTATTGTTATTAAAATAAATTGTGGATTTATTTGTGCAATTTGGGGGGAGAGGATAACAAGTGTAAGGGGGAATAATTCTAAGTTATTTAATTGAAAAACCAATTAATTGTGCAAGTGGGGATGTGTCATGGGGAAATTATATAAAAAAAATAGCCTAGATGAGAAATGTATCACAGTGGTAATGGGTAAAGTTATGCTGCCGAATGTTTGACTGGTTTTACTTGTGAGAGTTGGGATACACATCTTGAGAGAGAGAGTGGTGGATCTACCTTGCAAGGCGAGCTGGGAGCTAGAGGATGTTTGGTTGTGTGGGCGACCCCTTTTTGGTTCGAGGGGATAAGGGGAAAGAAGATTACCCCTAGTATTGGCTGGGAGGTACCGATGAGGTCTCAACAATTAGCAAGTGAAGGGTCGAGAGGAGTGTCGTCGCTCTAGAATGCCTACAATATCTTCGTCGTCGGTCATAGTACCGCTCTTATGAGATGGAATTTTATATTAAGGTTTTATTTTTGTATTAGAGTTATGTAAATTTGCCGTCAACAATCTGTAATTATAAACTTGATTGACAATTCCTTGATAGCTTTTAGTGGAATCAAGAAGATAAATTTTGGAATATTGGTTTCATCCAGATTTCTCAAATTGATTATTGGCTGCCATGATGCATACATGCATAATGCATTCTCATAGTTGTTGCCCGTGATTTCATTCCATAGGTTTCATTGATTATTATTTTCATTGATGCGATTTATGTAAAATGCATCATGTTTCATGTTGAGAAGTTTGTAAAATATTTATATACATGTGGTTGCGAGTGATCAAATTTAAAGAATTGTAACCCCTGGCTATTTCTGATCCAACCTGAAGTTTCAAAGGTTTTAAAATCGGTACACAACGATGTCAAACTTAGCATAGAAATAAACAAATTTTAGTTGATCCAGGCCTTTGACTTCCAACCAAGAAATCTAGAATGTCCTTACTCACTCCCATTTAAAAATTAAACCATAAATTTATGAGGTTTCCATTACATTGCTATCAATTAGTTGATTTTTGAATGCTAGTATTGCTAGTCGCTGCAGAATTTAGTGTTACGCTTCTAGAAAACATTTGTATCTAAACCGTTGCTTAAGGAATTGCAATTATTCAATTCAATGTTGAATTCTTCAATTCGCTGCAAAAATCTCTTTCCCATGTGAATATTTAATGGTATTGATTATTGTGGTTTTGGTTTCATTTTTGCAATCCTTGAGGTTGATTTTTCGCTCATCACGGCAACTTTAGTGTTTTAATGAATTAAAATTGAGTTGTATCTCATGATTTCACCATTGAAAATTCAGTCAGCGCGGATTTAACATCGATCCACAACCAACTTCCATCTTGTATCAGATCAACGTTTGGGGGTTATTAGGGGCGTAATGGCTCTCATCCTTTTTTTTTCCTTTTTCACCTTAGATATTCCACTGGTCATTTTTATAGCATAGGTTTGGTGTCGACATACATCTAGTTTCCATCTGTATGAGCTCACTCGCCTCTGTGAAAGCTCCCCCACCCACACAGACTTGGAAGGCCTCTCCCGCCATTCCCCCACACTCCTTCCAGTTCACTTACAGTTTTGAAAATGCACACCCACACAGAATTATAAGGCCCCTTTGCGCCAATGCACCCTTCCTCTCTTTCTTGTGTCAGAACGCTGCCGAGTAACAATCAACGACAGGGTTACCTTGTTTTTATTTAATTATGCTCCATCCTTAGAAAATCCCTTCGGATATCACTTCCAACAAGTTAAAGGAGTTTCTCCTGCAGTAAATCTCCCTTAGAGACTTCTTCCAGGGAAATTAAGGGGGTTCTCTACTGCAGCGGATTTCCTTTCAAGGTTTCACTTCCAACGATTAAAATGAGATCTCCCTGCAGCGATTCTCCTTAAAATATTTTCCTAGAAGTAAAGTAATCTCAATCCCTTATCGTTGAATTGCTATGATGTGATGGTTCCCTTAGACCTTTTGGATTTTTTAAGTTTTCTTGTATTGTTAAAAGAAGATTGGGTCCCTCCTTTAAACTTTAATTTGGATTTTTCAATTTAGCCTGGAAGTTCTCATGTTTGTTAAAAACAAGATTTGATCCTTCTTTTAAACTCAATTGGATGTTGTTAGCTCGAGTTCTTATGTATGGATTCAATAGTCGAGTCTCCTTTTAACTTAAAATGGTTTGTAATCTTGTGTATGTGTTCGTATATTAGTTAATGATATTGATTACTTGTAATTCCCGTAAATGGATACACTTATAGCAGCTTGACTCCTATTCAACATAATTTATTAGGTGTGACCTCATTATGTACTGGTTGTGAATGTAATTTGGTAATGTAATCTTATTTACATCTTCTTATGAGTTGATTTATCTCTTAATAAGAATAGATAAGTTACCTATGAAGTTGAATATTGCTTACACATGGTTGGCCTCCTTATAGTTTCTTATTTCGTTATGTAATTAACTTACTTTTTCTTCATGAAAATAAAATTGATAATTACCCTTGCACCATGGAATTAAAATCGATGATTACTTTTGCGCCATCGAATAAAATTGATGATTACTTTTGCACCATGAAAATAAACTCGATAATCACTCTTGCGCCATGAATTAAATGTTGATGTATGATCGGTTATGAATTTGATGACTTAAGTGTCATGAAAATAAGTTGATGATTAATCTTGTGTCATGAATTAAGTGTTGATGTATGACTAGTTTAGTAACTAGATTACTCTTGTGCCATTAATTATGTTGATGTATGATTGTTGTATAAATTAGATACTCTTGCGCCATGAAAAAGTTGAAGTATGGTTTTTTAGTAGTTAGATTTATCTTGCGCCATGTAATAATGTTGACTTATGACCAATAATATAGACTAGAATTATGAGTTGTGTTTATTAAGAGATTTAGACATCTCCTTGTTCCTTAGAACAGTTGCTAGCCCTAAGACCTTAAGTCGTCAAAATCAATCAGACGAATCCTGGGCTTGAGTGTTTCTTATGTGTCTTGGAGGTCCTAACCATGCAGGATAGGTTGGGTAGGTAGTTCTTTATTACTTAGTGGCGTGCTTGATCATTTATTGTATTTTCTTGAGTTGATTGTGTTGTGTTTAATTATGTCGCTTTTTATGTTTATGCGTTGATTATTCGTTGCGGTTAATTATGTTTATGCGTCGAATGTGTCATTATTACTTTATGATGATGTGTAGCTTGGGATGTTATTAATTATGTAATGATGACTTTAATTTTCTAATGCATAGAATTTGTTTTTTTACCTATTATACATCATTGTTTGTTTTCGTAATGGAGGGGTGTTACAAATGGGCCATCATTGTAATGTGTACTTTTACTATATATGAATTGAGGAAATTCTATATAACCATTGAGGAACATTACGATGCAACCTAACACTTATGGAATGTTTTTTTTTTTGACGAGAACGGTTAGGCTGTATTAAGCAGCTTTCTGGCAAGCCAGAATCAGAAAGTTACAAATCTGAAGAAGGTTGGTGACCTCTAATAGTGCTTCCAACCTTCTTGTGAATGTATTGGGAGTCCAATCCCATTTTCTTCTTGAGCTAATTTGAGAAAATGACAAAAAATGCATACATGAGTAAATTCTCACAAACTGTGAGCACAGTAGAAGACAGAAGCAAAGCATTAAACCAAGGAGGATGAAATTTTCCCCTTAAAAAAGGGATCCAGCTGTTTCTGAGAACCTAAAGAAATGTTGGAGGCCGCCTCCTTTTCTCTGCGCGCTTTGTTGGTCTTTCTCCCTCGAGTAAGGGGTGGAGACGGAACTGAAATGTCTTCAGTTTCAGAAGTTTCCACAGAGCCACTAGAGGGGACTGAAACAACCGGACCTGCAGGGGCAGGGGGCTCCGGATCTGAGGCCCGAATTTCTCTCGCTGCTACTAACTCTGGGGGGGTGGAAACCTGAAGGATTTCGTCTGCCGGGGGATTTCCCTTATCTACTGTTGTTTCTAGATCTAGGGCTTCATCTTCCTTCAACGCATCAAAGCTGTTTTCATTTTCTAGAGTCGCCTCTGCTGAATGAGTGGCCTTCTAGGCCTAGGGTGGTGGATCCTTTCGCCTTGGCTGCCTTCGTTGGTTAGATACTGGCTGAAAATCAACTTCTTTGACTAGTCTCGGCACCTCAGAGGCTTTGGGGCATCTTTTTGCGAAATGACCGTAAGCATGGCACCAAAGGCACTTAAAAGGAATCTGCTCATAGTCCAGCTCTTGGATATGGCACCATTCCCCTAGGGAGAGCTTAATGGCTTCCGGAAGGCCTTTCTCGAGGTTAACCTCAACACAAATTCGAGCGCAGGTATATTGATCCCCTTTCGGCTCCACACTATCCAGGAAATGCCATAGCTTATTCCCAATGTCCTCCAGAGAACTTTTCCCCCAGAGATGCAAGGGAAGATGAGGCATCCTAGCCCAAACATGGGATGCGGTGATCTCAACTCTGGGGTTGAAGTCAAGAGTCCAGGGGGCTAAGAACAACCCTCTCACCCCCATGAAGTAGGGTCCAGATCTGAAAACTAGGTCACGATCCTCTGTCCTCGAGAAAATGAAGACAAAAAAACCCCTGCCTACTGCGCACGAAGAGACTTTTCCTTGTATCAACAACTTCCAACGATCATCCATCCATGCCTCCACCATTTTGGGGCTGGGCCATAACCCCGTAAACTTTTCGATGAGGGCCTTTTCTGATAGAAAGAGGGCAAGATTGCAAGGCTCCTCTGGAGATATCTCCAGTGAAGGGATCTCTTCCATCTTCTTAACAAATTTAGACGAGAGAGAAGGCTTGTATTTAGGTCCTGCAGAGCGAACTAACGCTTTGAATGCTTCCAAGGGATCTTCTTCCATCTCGACAATCGGATTTGGGGCCATCGTAGCAGTGCGCCGACCACCAGCAAACAAATCACAGAGGCAGGCCAACCGCTGGTCCAAAACGCAGAAAAACGTCGATCCGCAGCCCTGTAACCCTGATCGGCTGCTACAGATGAATCTGCGCCCCTGCAGTCGAAAAACCAGAGAGGAGGCGGCTAGGGTTTGGGCCCTAGTCGCAATGGCAATCTGTTTCGCTTCATTCTGTCTTCCTTTTAACACTTATGGAATGTTGCAGTTTGGCATAACCCTTAATGAATGTCATCATGCAACATAACCATTGAAGAATACAAAAAAATGTCATAAGTAAACTAAGATGAATGTCACAATAAGACATAATCATAAAGGAGTTGTGCAATCCAATGTAATGATTAAGGATCATTGAAATGGGACATCACCCTTAATGAATTTCAGAATGTAACATAACCATTGAGGAACATAGCAGTTTGACATATAACTAAGCGAAGCTAAAAGTAACAACCTGGCATAGCCAATCAGGATTCTCTGAATCGACATAATTGTTGAGGAATGTCGACCATGGTCAAACATGGCCATCATTTTCAACCACGATCAGTCATAGTCGAGCAAAATTAAACATGACCAATCATACTTGAGAAACATTACAATTGACATAACCCTTAAGTAATGCCACAATGTGGCATAATCCCTAATGAACATTGCAATGTGACATAACCACTTAGGATCATATCAAGTCGACATAAGAAAACCAATATGAACATNATATATATATATAACCATATTATAAATATATGTTTATCATACTTTAACATAATATTTAAGTTAACCTCTTAATTCCACAATGCAACATAACCCTTAAGTAACATAACAAGTTAACATAAGTCAAGAAATATTAACATTACAATAGATACAATGATATTATAAACCTCCTAGTGTCACAATGTGAAATAATAATGGAGTCAACTTCTTAATGTCACAATGTGACATAATATTGAAGTTAACCATACCATCAAATTTGACAACATATTGAAATCAACCTTGATGTTGCAATGTGATTGAATATTAAAGTTAACCTCTTGAATCATTGTTGACCATAGTCTTCGTGTTTCAAACCATTTCTGCATCCTCAACTATAGTGAGCATTAATCAACTATGGTTCTCCAATGACAACCATGACCAACCATACTAAACCAATTCACCATGTTCGACATAATCAACATGGTCATAGTGATCAAATATTAGTTTTTATTTGAATATATTTATTGATGTATTAATATATTATAGAAATAAAATAATTGCAACTTTCAAGTGTTTATTGAAAAAAATGATCACCTACAAATATGTATAATAACAATAAATTATTTTATTAATAATGAAAAAATAATAAAACTAAATAACCTACTATATAATCACTTAACTTATAAATACAATATAAACTCAAAATATTTAATCACTTAACTTATAAATACAACATAAACTCAAAATATTTATTTAAGCATTATAGTCAACTACATATTAAACCATATACAAAATATAACCTAACCAATAATAAATATAAAATATTTTATGACATTATTATTATTTATTTTATTATTATAAGATGAACAATATATCAGCCACCACCATCATAATAATGTAACTATACCAAAAAAAAAAA
>ML821221.1:73234-90407 GCA_009831015.1 Picea engelmannii
AATCAATAGTACATCATCAAAATGAAACAATATCATCATAAATGAAACAACTCAAATACCCCACTCCCTGACTCAATCCGGAGTCCAAGGGAGTTCCACCGATGCCTCTGCATCCTCCAGGTCTGACACCCTGCACACTCAAATAAACTGAGTCAGCAGCACCTATCTACGCCAAGGTAGTAAAAACATCCTGTCATATAACTCAATGCATCATAATGAAAGAAAAGTTTTATCATATAAATCCAGATCACTTGTGAGCAAGTGTCCTCAAAGAATAAGTTAGGTAAGTGCGCCAGAGCGGGATGTTACAAATACAACATAAACAATAAAATTTTTGTTTGTTATATTATAAATATAATATAAATACTATTTTTTTTTGTCTTTGTTTATTATATTAGGATTGGTACCACTCTAACTCTTAGTTTCAATGACACTAGCGAGATTTAACACTACAACATAAATAATCTTATACGATAATCAACTATAAATTAAATATTAATAGATTTTTTTTAATAATTTTATATGATAATCAACTATAAATTAAATATTAATAGATTTTTTTTAATAATTTTATATGATAATCAACTGTAAATTAAATATTAATAGTTTTTTTTTAAAATAATATATGATAAGTAATTTTAATAAAATTTTATGTGACAGGTTATTAGGAACAATTACATTAAAATTAAAATTAATATATATATATATATATATATATTTATACTAAGCAAAAAGTTGTAACTAGGCTCATAACAAATGTATATCAAAAGTCTTCTTGAAGTATTCTTAAACAATAATTTAAAGGACCAAGTCGAATAAGGCCAATGACCACTACATCCAAGAAACTTAGTGTTATACATTTTACAAAAAGGCCTAAAAAAAGTAATTACTTTGAAAAACATATAGATTTAACAAAATGCATGGGAACAAAGTGATTCATCTTTGACTATGTTAGTTGATATATAGTCCACTTTAAAAATTTCTACAAGTTTATGTAACTCCTCAACAATTTCATCATTCGTGAGAGCCTCATTATTGGAATTGATGAATTGTACTTGACTTGAGGCCCTTCACTTAGGATGAGACAAGAAGAAGCTAACATATATCTAATCTTTAAGTGCTTTTAGTAACATCAAACATAGATTGTTTGGGATCTCAAGAATAACCTCACCCAAAATATTAAACAAATTGATTCAACTAAGATTTATCTAGTAATTTATAGTTGTGTTAAAAATTTTCCATTTCCTTTTTAATATTTTCCTTAATTTTTTTTTATAGTATCACTTAAAAAAACTTCTTTTACAACTTTTTAATATAAATAAATAATAAAAATAAAAAATATTAGTAAATATTACCATGATTAAAAATCCAATTATTCAAAAATAAATTTTACCATTTACAATTATCAAAGATCTCACTACTTGTAAAATACGTTGAGTGAACTAAAAAAGGTTACAAGCAACCATTCCTTAGGTTACACATTTTATCAAACTTTGTCAACATTATAGACAATGTTATATATACAATGTTTACATGATCACTAAAAAAAGGTTACAAGCAACCATTCCTTAGGTTAAACTTTTTATCAAAATTTGTCAACATTATAGACAATGTTATATATACAATGTTTACATGATCACCTCTTTCTCTTGTGAATGCATCTCACCAAACTTGGATCACAATGCATGTGGATGTACTAGAGGCCCACATGGATAGTGCTAAGGTTTTTCATGTTGAGTATATATGCTTATAGGGGTCATCTCACTTGGCTCACATTGCATGTGTTAGATGTCCACATTGATACTACTAAGGTTTCTAATCTTGACACTATATGTTTATAGGGATTGAGATGTTTCTTATAAATTAAAAATAAAATTAAATAATAGATGGAATCATTTTCAAAGTGGTTTTGTAGGTTAGTTTTGAAAATATATAAAAAGGCTCACTAATATTTTAGATGAATATAAAAAATTATTTTCTAAAAAACCAATGTGTTGTTGCAAGATGTTGATATTAGTGATATCCTATCTGTTAATGTCAAAAAAAGAAATATATTTCTCACATTGATACAGGTGATGTATATATTCATGAAATTTTATAAATGGATATAAAATAAACATAATACCTACGCATAAATGTGGAATCACCTATACTCTCGTCATCTTAACATTTAGAATATAGACAAAGAACACATTGGCTCTAGTAAGAAAGAGTTCAATAGGGTTGTTATAAGAACAAAGAGGATACCTAATACCAGAAGTATTGATGAGAATAAAGAAGAGAAATCTATAAGTTTTGCTTACATAAAAGGTACAACTGATAAGATTTTAAAGATTCTAAGGAAGAGAAACATTAAGGTCTCTTTCTCGCCCCCTAACACAATAAATAATCTATTAAATTGCATCAATGACACTATTGATCCAAAAAAGAAAAATGTGTATATTCAATACCTTGCTCTTATGGAAAACAGTACATCTAAGAAACCTCCTAATAAGATTAAGAGAACACTGCGCAGACTTGAGTCTCCAAAAAAGAAAAAATGTGTATATAAAATACCTTGCTCTTATAGAAAACACTACATCTAAGAAACTGTGAGATCACTCCTAATAAGATTAAGTGAACATTGCTCAGAACACTCCCACAATACAGGTCACCATATATGCGTAGAAGATGTAAAGATCATTCAGAGAGTGGATCTCTATGGAAAAAGAAAGAGGCAAGGAAATTGAATTAAATGAGAACAATTTGAACTCAGATGAAGGCCTAAAGCTAAGCAAGACATGAAAATATGTCCTGCAAATACTAAAAACAAAACAATAATATATGGTTAGCTGACATATTTAGATAAAGGTTCTTATTATTAATATTTGGTGTTAAACAAACCATTCATTCGAGCTATTATACTCATAAAGATGATCCCTATAGTTTGATTTTATAACATTAATTATCGAGTTCTTATAAGATGAACACTCTTAATATACATTTTATAATAAATAAATAAATTTAAGATAAAAATATATATATTTTAATATATATAACTTGAATTACATTATTATAAAATTTATATTATTAATATATTTTATAGAATCCAATTCCATTCACGCTTAGAAAAAGAAACAGAGTCTACGTGTCAACCATTCTTGTTGCACCTTGGATTTGGATTTTATAAAGGAACCAAGGTGAAAGGTCTTCGTGACCATGACCACGACCACGACGAATGAGGATGAACATGAACCGACGGATGAGGATGATGGTATTTTTGGTAGAGGAGGGTTGTTTGTCTAAACTTATTTTGTTGAGTTAAATCATTTATGTATGGGAGGTTTATGAAGGTTGTCTTTTAGTTATATGATTTAATGGAAAAGGTAAGTTATCTATATTTTATAGATTAAATAATAATTTAATTAAAAATAATATGAAATTTTATTGATTTTATTAATATTTATTATTATAAAAGCAATTTTTTTTTATTTAAGAAAATTATTTTTTAAGTGGTTTTATATAAATTATACATAAATTGAATTTAATTGAATTTTGATTTTAGATAAATCAGTTTAGATCTATCTTAATTCATAATCTATCAAGCCCTAGAAAGTCATCTAATTTTTTGAGGTGAAAACTTTTAGTACAAAATTAAATTATTATGTAGATTGATTAATTTAACCAAGTTATTGTTTATATTAATCTTTTTATATATTTTAATATATTTTATTATTTAAATCTTTTTTACAAACATAGACGTGTTATACACAAATTGCATTTAGATTTTAGATAGGAAAATTCACATAGATTGCAGTTGATGAAAAAAGTTGGAATTTCAAATCTAACACCGCATCGTTAAGTTTATCACAACTTTAATGTCTGAAAGACTAGGGCATAAAGAGCAAGGAAGCTCCAATACCCAGGTCCTACTTTCCTCTAGGATCTTGTTTCATGTTGTAGTTTTATATCATGAGTTGCACATCCTTGGCCCTGTGAGAAATTCACATATAAGTATGTTTCTGCTGAAAAGATGGAAGTTAATATGGATGTTTTGTAACTTTTCTGGAATAAATCTTTTTAGCCGACATTCTATATATATTCAGAATGTTTATGGATCTCCAAAATCTTTTTTGCTAAAATTTAGAGGTTGTTATTTTATTGTAATGAAAAAATAATAATAATAATATTTTTTTGCAAAATTTATTTTATTGTAATGAAAAAAAAACTATTTTTTTCGGTTCTGTGCAAATTTTTACCGCAACAATTTCAATTTCAATTATAGAATCACAACACAATTCATCTAACTTAACCATAAATGATATTCCTCTTCAGATGATTCACGGTTTCTTTACTGGTCGGGTGGCCCAACAACTCATACATGGTTTTGAGTTGCCTTGGAAGTAGCCGGTGTTGAAGGCGTCCACAACTCATACAGAAGCCCTCGACAGCATGACGTTACACCAAATTGCATACAAAAACACGGTAACAACTGAAACGTGGCGAGATAACAACTGCGATATCTAGCTGTCGGATGCACGCCATGTGACAAGATGAGAACTGCTGGCTTGGATCGTTGCATGGGCGCCACGTGATGAGTTTAGAACCCTTGGATCCGGTTGCTAGATGAAGGCCACGTCGGGATTGTAGAGCCCTTGGATCTTTGCCCCTGAATGCACGCTACTTGTCGACAATCGGATGGCCCGGGCAGCAGACCGTACCACGAAAATGGTTTGGTTTCGACACGTACGTGGCAAAGATCCGACGGCTTGACGATCCTAGCCGCACGATCCGACCTTGGGCTTTGAATGAATTGCTGCGATTGGGATTCAAGCTCGATCCAGTATAAACTTCGACGGGCATAAATCTCCATGTAGTATGAATCTCCCGTTTTCAGATTCAGTTTCGGCCTTTTTCAGATTCAGATTCAGGGTTGTCCCGTTTTTTGTTTCAGTTTTGGCCTCTTTCGCCTTTTTCCGATTCATAGTCAGGGTTGTCCCGTTTTCAGTTTCAGATTTGGCAATTGTTGCGGCACTCGGAAGAACATAACTTCCGACTAAATTGCGGTTCGAGTAGAGAATCGGTAGACATGCCCACAGCCATTCGTTCCAAGCCCACGCATTTATGCACTCCTCGCTTTCGATCCATTCCGCCAATTTCTCAGCCATCAAAACCAACGACTAATGATACATATGCAATTATTGTTAGTCTTTCATCGCGAATAACGTATCTATTAACAATGGTAGTTGAAATCTGAGGTTTATAAGGAGTTATAAGAAATTAATAGTTATAAGCTACCTCACATTGAAATTGCAATGTGCCGTCCATCATTAAAGCCTTCTCGAGCACGCATCTATTACCAGTAACGCAGAAAGCGCAGACTGCTACGGGCATCTCCATTGTGTTCAAAACCCACTCTTTTCACTTTGCTCTTTTTACATTCATTGTCTTCAAAACCTAGTTTCTTCTATTCATGTAGCTCAGCAAAAAGAAAAATAGGAAATATTAACTGCAATTAATTTGTACAATTGTGACAGTCCTGTATACATTGACTGTGCGTGTAAGTCCTCCTCCTGCAAGATTTTCATGGCTCTCCTCCCTCAGATTTTCGCAATCTTCTGTTCTCCTCCCCTCTTGCAACATCGTTTCAGATTCTCGTGCTCCAGTTTCTTTTGTTTTAACTTTGTTCTGCACATAGTAAATAGATTAATTACCCCAAGAAGAGCAAGACCTCAGTAATAATAGCCTCTGTAATTATCTAAACCAAAGAATAAAATGTTCCAGATTTTAATTCTCGCCTAACTTTCTGATTCTGGAACCACACTTCTACTTGACACGATAGAAAATTTAACTTGTTCGCCAACACGGATTTAAGCGTCTGCAAGTTTTGTCAATAAGCTAATTACACCCTTATTGTAACAGTAAACTATAGCAATCCATTTTATCATTGCATCACTCTTATGGTACTCATTGTACTCTCTTTTCGTTTAAATTGCACATAAATATACCCTAATATACCCTCTTTCTTTTGGTTGAAACTGCAAACTCATCGAGTAGACGGTGTCACTGCAATTTCAAGTTAGATAATCCAGTTGAATATAATGGATTGGGATGGTTTGACACGTCGTCCTATCACATCCTTACAAACTTTTATCGAAGAATGGGGAGTTGTTATTTCTGATTCACCTGCTACTATGTTGTCAGTAATTTCAAAATGTTTTCTAAGATTTGTTTGATATTTAGTCTTCATATTTAGCCATAATGTTTAGAGAAATGGAAACATGTAGGATCGAGGCTCATTACCAAGTTACTAAAAATTTGGTCTTATAATTTGTTAATCAATTTTAATGGGTTTTATGAGCGGACACAATTATTATTGCACTCTACTATGAGATAAATGCAAGAATTAAAAAAAACATAAAATAAAAAATTATAGAAGGTGGTCTTTTAAAATAATGATATTAATTTTTTTTTCATTTATAAAGTATTTCAAATTGACTATTTTTAATATGAATCTATCATTAAATCATAATAAATTTAACTATTTAAGGAAAAAAACTCTCTAGTTCACTAATAACCTAACCTATAAACTAAACTAAATAACCTGTGTTGGACATCCATGTGAGGATATCAACCTAATCTTTGGTGAGGCCATTGATGTCCAACCTATAAAATCCATCTAATAGTTTGATGTCCAAGCTATAAAATGATACATTCCAATCATTAATTCATTGACTCACTAGATGTTGTTGCTGCCTTAAAGACAATTTTATTACCTATTACAATAAGATCGCTGATACATGACTATATATTCATTGATTCCATCATAGCAATCCACTTCATTGATAAGCTAACCTAAACTGAATAACCTATGCTGAACATCCATCTGCACATATCAACCTAACCTAGGGTGAGGCAAATGAATCACCTCTCACAAGCTCTAACAGTATAACGAGTCTCTTCCACATTGACCTTTACTTATATACGACCAAAGAAAGTATTTCTTTCATACTGGAAATACTTGCTTTGCTTTCATACTCGAAATACATAGCCATAATGGTTGATTTATTTTTTAAGTCCGTTGTATTTGTAAAAAGAGGAGAGTTGTTTGAAGTTTAGTACATAGCCTAAATTTTACTCCCAGCCTTAAATTCAGCATGCAAATTTATGAGTTGTGTTTATTAATGGATGTAGACAACTCCTTGTTCCTCAGAACAATTTCCAACCCTGAGACCTTAAGTGGTCAAAATCAATGAGATGAATCCTAGTCTTGAGCATTGCTTATGTGTCCTAGAGGTCCTAACCATGCAAGATAGGTTGGGCAGCTAGTTCTTTACTACTCAATGACACGGTTGATCATTTATTGTATTTTTTTCAGTTGATTGTGTTGTGTTAAATTGCGTCGGTATTTATGTTTATGAATTTATTATGCATTGTTGTTAATTATGCTAATGCGTCGAATGTGCCATTATTACTTTATGATGATTTGTATCTTGGGATGTTATTAATTATATCATGACGATTTTAATTTTCTAATGCATAGACATTTTTTTTTACCTATTATACATCGATGCTTGTTGTTGTAACAGAGGGGCGTTACAAATTGGTAAGCTTTGTAATGTGTACTTTTACTATATATGAATTGAGATAATTCTATAAAACCATTGAGGAAAATTATGATGCAACCTAACACTTATGGAATCTTGCAGTTTGGCATAACCCTTAATGAATTTCATCATACAAGATAACCATTGAAGAATACAAAAAATTAGCATAAGTAAACCAAGATGAATGTCACAATAAGACATAATCATAAAGGAGTTCTTCAATCTAATTTAATTCTTAAGGATCATTGCAATGGGACATCACCCTTAACGAATGCCAGAATGTAACATAATCATTGAGGAACATAGCATTTTCACATATAACTAAGCCAAGCTGAAAGTAACAACCTAGCATAGTCAATGAGGAATGTCTCAATCAACATAACCATTGAGGAATGTCGACCATGGTCAAACACGGCCATCATTTTCAACCACAATCAATCATAGTCAAGCAAAATTAAACATAATAAAATACAATAAGCCATTATCTTCCAATGCCATCATGGTCAACCGTGGTCGATCATAGTCAACCAAATTCAATGTGGCATAACCTTTGATGAATGTCATAATGAATCATAAGAATTCAGGAACCTAGCAATTCAATATAAAGTTATCCAAGATAAATGTCAAAATGTGACATAATCATTGAGGAACATTACAATTTAACATAATCCTTGAGGAAAATCACAATAGGAAATAATAGTTGAAGAAAGACACAATGTGAAATGAATGTCATTATGCAACATAACCATTAAGGAATGTAGTAAGTTGACATAACTCGACCAAGTTGAGCATCACAATAGATGTAACCATATTATCAACCTCTTAGTGTCACAATGTGACATAAAATTTAGTTCAACCATAACACTAACTTTGCTAAACAATATTCAACCATGTTCAACCATATCAAACCATGGTGAACAATAGTTAACCATGGACAATTTATTTTTTAAACACATATGTTATATTATAGTGAATTTAAATAAAAGTATTTATATATCACCATAACAATGAAGAAATCATTATCAAATATCACAATCATTATTCTAATTTAATGGTCATCCATAGTAAAAAATGGTCAACCATTGTCATCCATAATCATCCATAGTCAAACACTATCAACCAGAGTCAACCATGGCCAACCAAAATCAACCAATCTCAATGTAATTTAACCTTTGAGTAACATCACAATTTTCCACAAGTAAGCCAATTTGAAAGTCACAATGTGAAGCAACCATTGAGAAACATTACAATTGACATAACCTCTAAGTAATGCCACAATGTGGCATAATCCCTAATGAACATTTCAATGTGACATAACAATTGAGGACCATATCAAGTCAACATAAGACAACCAATATGAACATTTCAATACATATAACCATATTATAAATATATGTTTATCATACTTTAACATAATATTTAAGTTAACCTCTTAATTCCACAATGCCACATAACCCTTGATGAATGCCACAATGAAATCATAACCATCAATGAATGTAACAATTCATATAAGTTGACCTATAGGAATGTCACAATGTGACATAACTATTAAGAAACATCATAATCCAACATAACCCTCAAGGAACATCACAATGTCACATAACCCTTAAAGAACATAACAGGTTAACATAACTCAACAAAGATTAACATTACAATGGATATAATGATATTATAAACCTCTTAGTGTCACAATGTGAAATAATAATGGAGTCAACCTCTTAATGTCACAATGTGACATAATATTGAAGTTAACCATACCATCAAATTTGACAACATATTGAAGTGAACCTTCATCTTGCAATGTGATTGAATATTAAAGTTAACCTCTTCAATCGTTGTTGACCATACTCTCCCTTTTTTAAACCATTTCTACATCCTCAACTATAGTGAACATTAATCAACTATCATCGTCTAATGCCAACTATGACCAACCATACTAAACCAATTCAACCGTGTTCAACACAATCAACATGGTCATAGTGATCAAAGATTAGTTTTTATTTGAACATATTTATTGATGTATTAAAATATTATAGAAATAAAATAATTGCAACTTTCAAGTTGAAAAAAATGATCACCTACAAATATGTATAATAACAATAAAGTTTTGTATTAATAATGAAAAAAAAATAAAACTAAATGACCTACTATATAATCAACTAACTTATAAATACAACATAAACTCAAAATATTTATTTAATCATTATAGTCAACTACATATTAAACCATATACAATAATATAACCTATAAAATAATGAATATTAAATAATTTATTACATTAATATTATTTATTTTATTATTATAAGGTGAACAATATATCAACCACCACCATCATGATAGTGTAACTATACTTAAAAAGCAATGATATACTGCATATGATATTGATATTTAATCTTCTAATCCATATATTTTAGAGCAATAACATACCATCACATCTACATATTATTATTTATATTTCTATTAAATGATATGAACAATAACACATTATCTGGTTATCTTTATAGAAAACCATATAAACTAGGCATTTGTTATTTATTTATAATTTATATAATTATACAATTAAATTCAGTATTAAATTATAGAGTTAAAAATAACGAAATCCCATCGTTAAGACACTCAACACTTGCACAAACAAAAACATATCCCTTATATTTATTTGAAAACTAAGATATCACTTTTACAAAAAATCAAATTCAACATAGTTATTCAAAATTTCTATGAATAAAAATTGTATATTCAGAAATCTAATTCATTCTCCTACGTTTCATATTCTTACACCATATTCAAATTCATTGTAAAAGTACCTTCAATAATCCATCCAAATTAATGGATTGATGTTTTTCTAGGTTTCCATTGCCATTAACACATCATGACAGACCATCATTATCTTTCACTCACCCATTTGATGTTGCTTCTTGTTCAAGTCTCAATTCTTTCAACATTTTTCTCATCCATATTTCCTGACATGTTTCCTATGTAGCTACTACATACTCTGCTTCAACGGATGAAATAGTGAAAATTGGTTGTTTCTTTGAAGCCCAAGATACTACACCTAATCCAAAATCGAAAACATAACCAAAATTTCTATTCATATCATTTATATTTCCAACATAATCACTATCAATATATCTTATCAGATTCAAGTCACTTGACCTTGAGTAGAATATTCCATAGTTCCCTGTTCCACTAAAATATTTCAAAATTCCTTTCCCTCCTTCCTGCTGAGAAACTTTTGGAGACTCCATGAACCTTGAAATGAGACTAACAACAAATATTATGTACGACCTGGTGGCTGTAAAATGCATAAGACTACCAACAAGTTGTTTGTACAAATTTGAATCAACTTTGTATCCTTTATCATCATTGCTCAATTTCAAACCTGTCACAATAGAAGTTGGGGATGCTTTGCAATTCATCATGTTAAACGTCTTCAAAATTTCATTAGCATACTTAGATTATGAAATGAATATATGTTTTTCATTTTGATTTACCTCTATATAAAGAAAGTACCTCATTAAACCCAAATTAGTCATCTCAAATTCCTTTTTCATAGCTGATTTGAACATGTCAATTGATAGATCACCCATAATATAAGGTCATCAACATATAAGAAAACAATTATAATCCCACATTGCTCATTCGTCTTGGTGTACAATGTAGGTTCACATTTTCACCTATTGAAACCATTTTGCAAAAGATAACTATCAATTTAGATATACCAAGCCCTTGGGGCTTTTTTAAGTCCTTAGAGTGTCTTCTTTAGTTTGTAAACTTTGTTTTCATGGCCAAAAATCACATACCTAGGTGGGTGCTCGACATAAACCTCTACTTCTAAGAAACCAATTAGGAATGCTCATTTTACATCCATTTGATATACTTCCCACTTATTTTGAACTCCTAGGGATAAAATTTTCCCCACGGTGTCTAAACAGCCTACGAGTGAAAATGTCTCATTATAATCTACCCCAGGTTGTTGTGAATAACCTTTTGCTACAATCCTTTCATTATGATTTTGCACATCACCATATGCATTCAATTTTGTCTTGTAAACCCACTTTACTCATATCACCTTTGTTCCTTATGGAAGACTCACTAATTCCCATATTTGATTCTTTTCTATAACATTTATTTCTTCATCTATTGCATTTACCCATTTTTCTTCCTTAATTACTTCTTCAAAATGAATTGGATCATCTATATGTGAATATAAAGAAAAAACGGAAGTCAGGCTTGCATTGTTTTCACCTTCATTTTTCTCATAAATGTCTCTTAAGTAGCAATTTGAGATAATGTTTGGTGCACATTTGACGGAGTGTTTGCTTGAGTGTGTGGAATTGTTCTTATCCTTGATGAAGGTGTCATTTAACCACTTGGTTGAGCTTGAATGGGTGTGGAAGGAGTCACATTTGAAGGAGTACCTACTGGTGTAAAATCTTTCTTATTGTGGTAAGTTGGATGCAATATTGAGCGTCTTATCAAAACTTCCATCCCATGCTTCATCTTCTATAAAATGCACATCTTTGTTGATTATGACTTTTTTTGTTATTGGATTGTACAATTTCTATGCCTTTGATTGAACACTATATCCCACAAATATGCATTTTTCTCCTTTGTTATCTAAATTTCTTATCAATTCATTTGGGACATGTGCATATGCTACATATACAAATACTTTCATGTGAGAAACATTATGTTTTTTTCCACTCCATGTTTCTTTTAGAATCATATTATTGACACTTTTAGTGGGACATATGTTGGGTATGTGTTATATTCTTTGCATGTGTGTGTGTGGGTGCGTCAGATATGACAACTACGTCTCACGATCCCTTGTACTAGTGCTATGTTTGTGTCGTGTGCACCGGGCACTTTCCTAGTGGGGTCCCAGGGGGGGGGGGTAGGTATGCCTCCCCCTAGTTACGCGTAGTGTTCGGCAACGGGCGGTAGCCCGAGGCAGTGCCCCAAAATTTTTTTTGGGGCAGTTTTTGCTATTTTTAGCAGTTTACTAAAAATAATCCTGGTTTTAGGGATTAGGGTTTTGGTATCTATAGAATACCTAAAAAAATTATATATATTGTATAGTGAATGGTGAAATTTGATATAATGAATATAAGAAAGGTTTTCTTGGTTGAGGGTTTCCGATATATATCTCTGTGTACTATGTGAATGAGCCATTGATTAAATTATGTTTTTATTAAGAATCTATATGCATTTCTTTACTTCATAGGTTTAAAACTTACATGTCGTATCAAAGCTCATTTTTGGCTTCAGAGGGACCGCTTTGTTGTTGAGGGTTTGGATGGGTCTTGATAGATCAAGTTTATCTTGGGTCTGTGATAAACCTGGGTTTAGTGGGATCTTTTGCAGTGGTTATTTGAGTGAAGAAAAAAGAAAGTTGAGTTCTTCTAGAATTGATATAGAGAATTTCAACGGTAAAAACTTTAAGCTATGGAAGCTGAAAATGGAGGACCTTCTTGTAAACGAAGAACAATGGATCGTTGTGGATCCTGGTACACAACCTACTAGTAGACTCTCTACTATCACATAGGCTACTGGTACACAACCTACCAGTACACATACTACCAGTACACCACCTACTGGTATGTTGAAGGAAGATTGGGAGAAGTTAGACAGAATAACAAGGAGTATTATTTGACTCTGCCTGGCAAATTCGGTGTTGTTAAATGTTTAAGGAGAATTTACAGCCAAGGAACTAAGGGATAAGTTGGGGAATTTGTATCAATCAAAGTCCCTAGTCTTCCGAGTGCTGCAACAATTGATAAAACTAAAACTGAAAATGGGACAACCCTGAATCTGAATCCGAAAAAGGTGAAACAGGCCAAAACTAAAACTAAAAACGGGACAACCCTGAATTTGAATCTGAAAAAGGCCGAAACTGAATCTGAAAATGGGAGATTCATACAACATGGAGATTTATGCCCATCGAAGTTTATACTGGATGGAGCTTGAATCCTAATCGCAACAATTTACTCAAAGCCCATGGTCATATCGTACAGCTCAGATCATCAAGTTGTCGGATCTGTGCCACGTACATGTCGAATCTATACCATTTTCATGGTACGGTCTACTGCCCGGGCCATCCGATCATCGACAAGTGGCATGCATCCAAGGAAAATATCCAAGGACTCTACAATCACGATGTGGCGTTCATCTAGAGACTAGATCCAAGGGTTGTAAACTCACCACATGCTGCCCATCCAACGAACCAATCCAATAGTTCTCATCTTGCCACTTAGCGTGCATCCGACAACTAGATCTAGCAGTTGTTATCTTGGCATGTGGCAGTTGTTACTGTGTTTTGGTATGCAACTTGGTGTAACTTCATGCTATCGATGTATGAGTTGTGGAGGCCTTCAATATGAGTTGAGGCTTTCTGTATGGCTTGAGTTGTAACGTCATGCTATTGAGGGAGAATTTGTATGAGTTGTGGATGCCTTCAACACAGGCTACTTCAAAGGTGACTCAAAACCCTTTCTAAGTTGTTGGGCCACCCAACTAGTAAAGAAATCCTGAATTCACTTATGAGGTCTAAAAACCAGCTGAAGAGGAATATCATTTATGCTTAAGTTAGATGAATTGTGTTGTGATTTTAATTAATTATATGTTATTTTTCTATTGTGTGAATACATTCATGGAATGTATTTCCATGGCTTTTCTCCAAGAACTGATACATAAATCTTATTTACACAAATATTATAAAATTTTATCTTGCTAAAATTATTTTAGTTAAAATCTTTACCAAAAACTAAACCAAAATAGAAGAGATATTTTAATTATGTTCAACATATTGATTATAATTACACAATGCTTCACATTTATTATGATCATCAGATAAAATAAGGTTACTTCGTAGCTCAGCCAAAATAAAAATAGGAAATATTAACTGTAATTAATTTGTACATTTGTGACAGTCTTGTATACATTGACTGTGAGTGTAAGTCCTCCTACATGATTTTCATGGCTCTCAGTGCTTACACTTCTATTTCCAGTCTCTTCTGTTCTCGTCCCTCAGACTCTCACAATCTTCTGTTCTCCTCCCTCGGACTCTCACGACATCATTTCAGATTCTCGTGCTCCAGTTCCTTTTGTTTCAACTTTGTTCTGCATATACTAAATAGATTAATTACCCCGTGAAGAGAAAGAACTCAGTAATAATGGCCTCTATAATTCTCTGAACCAAATAATAAAATGTCTGTGATTTTAATTTTCGCCTAGCTTTACGATTCTGGAACTGACGCGATAGAAAATTTAACTTGTTCGCCAACATGGACTTAAGCTTCTGCAAGTTTTGTAAATGTAAACTATAGCAATCCATTTTATCATTACACGACTGTTATGGTACTCAATGCACTTTCTTTTCATTTAAATTGCACTTAAATATACCCTCCTTCTTTTCGTTGAAACAACAATCCATCACTGTTATGGTACTCATTGTACTCTCTTTTCGTTTAAATTTCACTTAAATATACCCTCTTTATTTTCGTTGAAACTGCAAGCTCATCGAGTAGACGGTTTCATTGCAATTTCAAGTTAGATAATCCAGTTGATTATAATGGATCGGGACAATTCTTATTACACTCGACTATGAGATAAATGCAAGAATTAAAAAAACAGAAAATAAAAATTTATAGCAGGTGGTCTTTTAAAATAATGATAATAATTTTTTTTTCATATATAAAGTATTTTAAATTGACTATTTTTAATATCAATCTATCATTAAATTATAATAAATCTAACTATTTAAAGAAAAAAACTCTCCACTTCATTGATAACCTAACCTATAAACTAAACTGAATAACTTGTGTTGAACATCCATGTGAGCATATCAACCTAATCTTTGGTGAGTTCATTGATGTCCAACCTATAAAATTCATCTAATAGTTTGATGTCCAACCTATAAAATGATACATTCCAATCATTAATTTAGTGACTCAATCACTAATGTAAATTATTTAAAACACAACTAAATTAAACTATTTAAAATAATTAAATTATATTTTAAACATACTATAATAGTTTAATTTTTAAAATAAAATATCATTTTATATTTTGTAAATATATCTTATAATTATTATAATAATTATATTCAAAATTTATCATTTTATATTTTTATGGTATAATATTTTGTGGGAATTGAAATGGAGTGAGGGCCAATATTTATATTTATAAGAACTTTGATAAGACTTATTGAACTTTGATAAGGTAAAAGAAGCCAGTAAAGAGGGAAAATGAGCAATAATTAGAAATCAAAAAGCTATTGTTAGGGAGAGAGATGAGAAGAATAATAATAAATAGGAATTTGGGACACTTGGGATCCTTTTTTGGAATTTTCGTGGCTTTCCATGGCACAAAGGTCCTATGATAAGTTGGATTCCGAGCGGTATTGATATTATCTGTCTAGCTGAAACTTGGGAGCATGAGGAGTCTAAGGTCCCTAACATGGAAGGATTTGTTTTGTGGTTGGCATGGAACAAAAAGTCCCACCGTAGAGGGATAGGAGGCAAAGCTTGTTGTATTAGAAAAATAATTTCTCCTCACATTCAACTTCATAAGATTGACCCTCTTAATCAATACATTTGGATAGAAATTTCAGACACCAATGCTAATAAGATCTATATAGCAATTTGTTATTTTGCACCTATTAATTCTACTTTTTATAGGAAAAATAATCTAGATAAAATTTGTCCCTATAATAATTTAAAACAAGATATTTATAATTTGAAAAATGAAGGTAATATCCTCCTGCTAGGAAACTTTAATGCTAGGACTGCAACTAAACAGGATACTCTTTTAGGTGATGACTCCAACCATAATCCTTTATGGCTAGATGAGGACCTTGTTTTATCTAATAGCTACAAAATAAGATCTCAAGACCTAATTGAGAATTTGTTTGGTACTGAGTTGGTCAAGCTCTGGATCTCTCTAGACCTAATAATTTGCAATGGAGTAATAAAGTGGCCAAACTCCAACCAAATGACATGTATTCATGGGATAGGTAGTAGTGTTGTAGATTTTGTTATATTTGGTATCCTCATTTCCAACCAAATAACAACTTTTGACCTTTTAAATGGCCATGAGCCTGACGAGGGGTGATTTTAAGAACCCCCCCCTAAATTTATATGTATAATAAATGGGCGAATCCCCATCATACATAGGAAAAATTGAGGGCTATTTTATCAATAATATAAAATGTATATATAATTTTTTGGCGAATATTTTAGTCAATTATATAATCTTGTAAAATATTGGCGAATATTTCACTGAATTATAAAATCTTGTAAAATATTGGCGAATCTTTCACTGAATTATAAAATCTTGTAAAATATTGGCGAGTGGTGTTGGGTAAACAAATAGACTTCACACAACATTTCACCACATCTACTATAGTAAAGTTGACCAAAATTGACAAAGAGCATTTTGTATAGTCCAATTGCAAAATGTGTTTCAATCTACAAATGGAGTTCACAACATTGTCAACATTCACTACTCTGCTACAATAAAGTCAACCAACATCAACATTCACTACATCTACTACAATAAAGTCAACCAACATTTCAGTACATCTGTTA
>ML821221.1:90507-134371 GCA_009831015.1 Picea engelmannii
CCGAACCTGGGAGTAACCCGTTACCAACCAGAAGAAAGTCCAAGAGTAAATACTAAACCCATAAACCTCAAGGCCCAAAGGGGAAATAAGAGGTAACAGAAGAACGAAGATGTAAACTGGGGAATGCATTTCAGATCCCATATCATTTATACCATGTGGGAGGGACAAAAATCTCCATGTTCTAGTGCCCACTGCCCATAACCACAAAATCGGGGGCGAAATTAAACCATAAATCCTGATTTCACTGCTCATACCACAAAATCAGGGGCGAAATTAAACCATAAATCTCGATTTTATTGCCCATACAACAAAATCGGGGGCGAAATTTGGCTAATGGAAGCTTGTTCCCCCAAATTTAGGGGGCTAAATATAATTTGTTTTCCTCTATCCCTCCTAAAAACATGGGCTAACCCTGTACACGATTTTTACCTTAAAATAAATTATGGGCTAATAAAATAAGTTTAAAAAAATCACTCTAATACAAAAAATCCGTCCAATAAAAAATTAGAGGCCCCTTAATTTCGCCCATGGGCGAAATTTCGCCCCTAAAATCATCTATGAGCCTGACTCTGATCATAAACCTTTAACCCAAACTCTAAAATTTTCCATGCATAGAAGCACCATTGAATAGACTTATGATAATCAAAGGAATTTACACTTTGACAAAAGTAAAGTTGACATTTGTTTAAAGGATTTAAATAGTAAATTAAAATTCCTAAGTTATAAGGACAACATTGAAGAACTCTATCATAATTTTACAACTACCCTTTCCACTTCCATTAACAAGTTCTCTTTAGAGGTGTCCCATAAAAAGAATAATAGAACAACCAACCCTTGGTATGATAAAGAATGTAAAATTGCTAGGAAATCCATTAGGGATGCTTCTAATGAGCCCTTAAAACTTGATAACATCAATACGTACAAATCACTAATTAAAAGGAAAAAAAGATACTATATCAATAAAAGGCAAGAACAACTTTCACAACTATACAAGTTGGATCCTAAGAAGTTTTGGAGCCAAATTCTAAAATGCAATACTAAAGAAAATAATAGGATTCCCTTAACGAACTGGAATTCCTACCTTAAAAGTCTTTACGAGTTCCCTAATGTCATGGACACCATTCCTATTGTCCCTACAAAGGAAGAAGTTTTTTCTTTAGATGACATAGATTTCGGGGTTAAGCGGTTTGCAAATGGGAAAGCTAAGGACATTGAAGGTTACCAAGCTGAAATTTTTAAAATTGGAGGGCCAATCCTTATCCCTCACATACAAAAGCTCTTCAATTTAGCAGTCAAGAAGGGCTTCCCTAAACCCTAGACGCAAAGCCTCATTGTTCCTATTTTTAAAAATGGGGATAAAAACATTCCCTCTAATTATAGGAACATTATGATTAGCCCGATTTTAGCCAAGCTTTATGGAATAATTTTGGAAACGAAGATTAGCATTTGGCAAGAAAGTCACGACAAAAGAGCTAAAGGCCAGGCTGGGTTTAGGAGATATCATTCAACTGTGGACCATCTTGTTACCTTTAGGATCGTTGCAGAGGAGTTCCTCAATACTAAAACCAATCTTTTTTGTTCTTTTGTTGACTTTAGAAAATCTTTTGACATGGTTCCTAGGAAAAACCTTTGGAATAGGTTGGAAGAGATAAAAGTGCCTCTCGAGTTGAGGGCTGCTACAATAAGGATGTATGAGAACGTTATTGCTAAGTTTAAAAACATTGAGGGTTGGTAAAAAGAGATTAAATGCAATATCAGAGTCAAACAATGTTTTCCCATGTCCCCTACCCTTTTTGGCATATACATTGACAAATTAGAAGAATTCTTGGAAAAAGAAGGTTGTGTCGGCTGATGATATCGTTCTTATGGCAAGGAGTCCCCGTGATCTTGAAAACCAACTAAGAATCCTCAAGGATTCTTGCTCCAATATGGGTATCATTGTTAATACTGATAAGACTAAGGTCATGATTATTAAATCCAATAAGATCGCTTATGATACCTTTGTATATGACAACAACAATTTGGAGGAAGTGAATTCATACAAATATCTTGGAATTGATATTCACCACAAGCTTAATTGGAATTATAGCATTGAGAAAAAGATTATTGGGGGATGGAAAGCGTATTATGGGATTGAAAACAACTGTAAATCAACTGAACTTTGGATTTGGGATAATAAGAAACTCCTCTTTCAGACTCTTGTTACACCTGCTATTCTTTATGGATGTGAAGTCTAGGGTTGTAGTATCTCTCGTGAATCTTGGAGAAAGATAGAGCAAATACAAAAGAATTTTATAACCTATAATATCAAAATTAAAGGAAATACACCCTATCCCATCCTCCTCGTAGAAAATAGCCTCTCCCCTATTGAGAGCATGGCTATAACTAGATACCTAATGTATAAGAACAAGCTAAACAACATGGAATACAAGAGGCTACCTAAAATTGCTTCCAAATCAAGTCATAACCACCATCGACTCAAGCGAGGATGGCATAAAGACGCTCGATATTGGCTAAACTATTGGGGAATCATGGAAGAAACCATTTTGCAGAATAAAAATACTATTAAAAAAAACGTCAAATCGAAATTTAAGGAAAAAATGTGGTGTGATAAAGAGTTAGAGGAAAAAAGAAAATTAAGGTATTATAAAGATGTAATCAACCCTAATCTAGAAGATCAAAATTATCTATCTGTTTTGCCAAGTGTAAAGAAAAAAATAAGCATTGCTAAGATAAGAACAAATTCTCATGAGCTCCATAGTGAAACTGGGAGTTGGTCAATTCCTAAAATGCCATGGGATGAAAGAGTGTGTCACCTTTGTGACACTAAGAAGGTTGAAGATGAAAAGCACTTTCTCTTAGATTGTCCAGCCTATACCCATATTAGATCTCATTTTCAAAATATTGATCACACTACCAACCTTCTTAACCTCTTAACTCAACAAAAGTATGGTGATCTTGGAAAGCTTCTCTTAATGCTTTTTTAGCACAATTAGGTCCGATAGACCAAATTAGGTCTTAGTGGACGTTAATCGTCATCATCATCATCATTGTTTTTAATTCATAATACTCAACAAGTAGAGTTAACCCATTAATCTATGCTCATAGTATAATATAATATAAGTAGCATTTTCAAAAAAATGAAAATTAACATTTATTTATAACTAAATCATTAAGTAAAATTAAAAAAAAATGAAAATTAAAACTTATTTATAATTATTTTTGAAGTTTTAGTTTTTTTTTAAATAATTTTATCTATTAAATTTTTAAAAACTTATTTTTACAAAACTTGTATTTTCTAAAAATAAAATAATTTAGATTTTTCTAAAAAAAACTTATAATTTTATTACATGTTTAATATAAAATGGTGATTTCCACTTATATTTTTCTCTAATTTGTAATTTACTATATAATACATTTCTTTTATTAATCAATATTTTAAATTCTCTTATATTCATTATATTCTAACAAAAAAAGTTTGTGTTTTAATTTTTCATATAATTTAGAAAATTCAATATATTATAAAATATTTTTTATTTTTCTTTTTTAAACTAATAAATAAAAACAACTTATTTTATATTAAATAAACATCTACAATATTATTTTTTAAAATATAAAATAATATATTTTATTAAGCATCCTCCAATGTAAAACTCAAAATAAAACCTAAAAATATAACTTTTAAAATGTATTATTTTGTCTTTATTATTCTCTTAACTAACTTTTGGTGATGATATACTCCGCTATGAAAATGGGATGATGATAGTTTATTGTTTAGAGAATTAATTGGTTTACCTACTTTACTTTAAAATAGAGTGAATGTTTGATATTTAAATTTACATTATATAAAGGTTGTGATTATCTAATCTTTTCATTGTTGAATGTTTTTTGGTTCTAAGCTCTATTTAAAACATATGTTAAATTATACAATTCACTATTACATAAACATGTTATATAGAAATAGTTTTTTTATGATGTTAAATTGTACAATCCACTCATTTTTTTATGAATAAGAAGAGAAAATTCCTATCATAAAACTTTTACAATACATAAAAGCCACATGGTTACAGTCTTCTAGTTGTCCCACCAAATTAGCGGAAACCGGAGCAGGTGGTAGATTGTGATGTCATTGTCAAGAATGGCAATCTGCCATCTTTCGTGTCAAACAAAAACAAGGGTAGGTGGAAGATTCGAGTCTGTGCAGCACTGTGCTAGGCAACCAAGACAGACAGAGGACATAGACTGAAAATTAAAGACACAACTATAAAACTACTCTGTAGCAGTGCAAGGAGCCGAGGTGAGAATGCTTGTGATAGCCAAAGCAAGTAAATTACCCATTTTCACCTGAGGTCGTGTCGCTCGGGTCACCGTTGAGGGGTTGTTCTTGGGCTGGAGTTTTTGTTGACTTTGAGTATTCCTCATACAACATGTGAATTCTTTGATGCATGAGGGTGTCTCGGTGAATTTGATCAGCCATATAGATTTTCATCTAAAACATGAGCGTTAATTGCTCTGGATGGAAGAAGGGAGGGGGTTCATGGCTAAAATAATGGTGTTGAGACAGGTGGTGGCACAAAGATTTGGTTTCCCTCCAGCTCCAAACTACATACTGTCGTCGCCTCGCCTAAGTCCTCGTGAGCCTCTTCCATATCCTTCGTTGCCTCGAGCTTCTTTCTCACCCCGATATCCTCCACTTCCTCTACCACGCCCGATTCTTTGATTTGAATTTTGTCCTTGGTATCTAAGTGGAGTAATTCCTCCTCAATTATACATGTAGTCTCTTCCCTCCCCTCCTGTGCTTGCTAGATTGTTGTTGGAGCACTTGTGCTTGTTGGTATTTGGCTGGGGGCCTGCCAATTGTCTGGTATAGTGAAGAGGAGGGATTCTTGAGGGACCTGGATAGGTTCCTCTGGAATATCCTCCTCTAGATATGCCATCGAAGACATTTTGGGATTCTCCCTTCTCTGCGTTCGGGCTATGGACAAGTCTTTCTCCAATTGTTGCACTCTCCATTGTCTAGCAACAAAAATGTACCAAGCAAGGTCATGGCATGGCCTGCCTCTTTCCCTTGGCATGACGGGGCAAGGGAGGGTGCAAATGAGAAACATAAGAGTGATGGGAGAAAGCTAGTTGTTGCACCAGTGCTGAAAACATCTAAGCTGGAGGAATGAAGAGGTAAAATGGCTCCATCCTTTGCTACACAGGAGGATAACATTGAGGTTCGACATGATCGTTGTACCGATCTTCCCCCATCCATTAGACCTCATGACCTCCATTTTACTCGCGCGAGGGAACTGTCCTCCACTTATTGATGGGAAGTAATGGCTTCCTTCCATTTAATGGTGAGGGGAAGGGTGCCGACTTGCCATATTCATGGCTTGGATCCGGGGCAGGCTATGTGGCCTCACTGCACTACGTGGCACCCCATCCAGGATCATACAATCCACTCTTATATAAACATGTTCTATGTCTTTTTCTCTAAATTATTCATCTTATTAATTTCAAAAATAGGTTTTGATGTTGAATTAATAAGTCATTGTTGCATGTAAATTATTGAAATATTTTGATGTTTTTTTCATGGTTGAATTAATTTTTTTTATCAGAATAAGACTTTTTTCCAACAAAGATAATATAACAAGATTTAAATGAATTATTGTGATATGTTAGTGAATGTAGCCATAGATAAAAAAATATAGTGAACTATTGATATATATCTACACTAATGACCACGTTTTTTATTTCACAAACCTCATGAATTAATTTATGTGATTTTGGTTTAATTCACTTCTAGAATGGTGAAATAATTTATTTTTAGAAAATCATTGACATTTCAACTAGAAGTGCTTATAAATAAATTTAGATAAGATTAAAGTCTAACCATATCTTCAAAAAAAAGTGAAGGAGTTGTATTTCTTAAACAAGATGATGATGATAATCATTGTGAATATTCATATGCGAATATTCATGCATGGTTGATGCTTATGTTGATAATGTTGAGCATCAATTAACTCTATACACCACCTAAACTAAACATACAAAAACAATACAATAATATTCTTCTTGTGAAGCTAACAATTTTTTTAGCTAATTATACTAACAATAAATTTAATTCTCAAAAAATCCTAGGCATAGAAAACCATCTAACTCCGTAAAATAGGTTCAAACTTAAAATTTGGTAGAAAATAGTAAGTATAGATCATTCTCACGTAGGATTTTCACATTAATGTTAAGAAAAAGTCTAAAATTAAAATTGGTCAAAAGGGTTTCCTCCCTTTAGCTTGATAATTTGAGCAACACGGAGATGTGGTGGAATCCACGTCAACATGGCCATGGAAAATGGAATTGGGCTTCATATAGGAATAACATGGACCATGAATGAACTTTCAATTACATAAAGGTATGACATGGTATTATTTTCCATAATTAAATTTGATTAATTCTTAAATATATTATCTCATGAAAAAATTATTAGATTTTTAGAATAGATTTCAAGAATTATTGATTCATATTTAAATAAAATTATTTTCAAAAATTCCAACAATAATATGTAATCTTTAAAATAAGAAAATTGAATTATAGATAAAATACTTTTCTCCCTCTCCATATTACTTGATACTTTTGATATTCTCTCTACCTCTCATATATATCCACACACAAACAATTATGTGAACTATTCGAAACCTAAAACTTACTAGACAAAATTTGGTTCCATAGCACCCAACAATTTATATTTTTATTGTAAAATCCTCCCTCATTGTTATCATTCAAAGTCTTTATCTTCACAAATATTAATGGAAATTATTTAAAACCTACATGATTACAACCAATACTAATGTAATTTTTAATTAACTAACCTTCGAGTGTATGACCACACAAATATTAATGAAAATTGTTTAAGCAAACTACATGATTTACAATCCATGGTAATGGAATTTAAAGGTTTAGCATTTGCCTTGGGGAGTCTTTGAATATGCCTAGTTATAGATCATTATAAATCATCATTCCTCCAAAATAGTTACAAATTGTTACACATTTTCACTCCAAAATAGTTATAGATAGCTACTATGAGAGGAGTAGAATCATGAAATAGGAAAGAAAAAACAATCTAAAGTTGAAATATATGGGAAATTGATGGTTTTTATTTTTTTATCCATTCACCTAGGGTTCTGAACACTACTCCATTTTTCACTTTAGTGTTTCAACAATAATCTTTCTTGTGATTTTTATTTTTTTCAATGGTAAATTTTCTATTTTTTTTTTATCTAATTGTTAATAAAGGTTTTTTGGTTTGGAGGGTAATGGGATAGACACAAAATGATGGTGGAAAATTTTATGAAATTGAAAATTCCTAGGGAATCTAGTGGTAATCTAAGACATGCAAATAAAGGAATAGAAGATGTGAAATTTATTAAAGGTATAGACTTGGTTGTTCAACATTTGGGAATCTAGGGATTAATTATAGAGGGTCATTAAGAAATCCTCATAAACATGACAAAAAAAAATTACAAAAGACATGTAAGATTGAGAGCATGATCCTTTGGTGTAGATCAACTATCCAATCATTCAACAGAGTTCAATTTTCCCATGTTTTTAGATAAGCAAATTTAGTAACAAACTTGCAATAAAATCATGCTATTGACTCCAAAGAATAGGATTTAATGAACCTCCAAATAGAATGCATTTCGGAGAGTTGGGATTGGAGGAAGAGACTATAGATTGCGTGAATGTTAGTAGAAGTACGCCAAATGACAAATAAGGAGGTCATAATGTGGAAATATCCATGTGTTATGATGATATTTTAGGCACTTAAGCTTAGCAATGACTAATAGTATTTCTAGAGTTACTACAAATTATTTTTAATAACATTGTCCTGAATTTGATTACACCTGAGATTTGGTTTTCAATTTTGTAATATAGAAAATGATACACCTAAGACTTGTTTTTCAGTGATATATATATAAAAAAAATGATACAAGTGGAAAGAAGAATTAGAGAAGTTTTGTATTAGTGGAAAAGGAAGAATTAGAGAAGTTTCGTAACAGTATTTGACACATTCATATCTCGAGACTATATTGACATGAATTCTAACTCAAAACACATAATGATGTTTCAAACTCATATTTGATAGTCCCAAAGAAAACTTATCAAACCCTGATACATTGAGACCATGGAAACATAAATACACCACAACAATGGAAATTTAGGTGAAACGCAAAACATAAATACACCATAGAAATATAAATTCATATTAGACTACATTGACATGAATTGTATGTCAAAACAAACAATGTCATTTCAAGAAGCTCATATTTGATCATCGTGAAGAAAACTTATCAAACTCATATTTAATCATCTTGATACAGTGAGACCATGGAAACAAAAATACATCATAGGACTCAAAATTCAGGCGAAACTCGGGTCACATAAAAAATGGTACCCGACGGAGACTTGGAATACTTGCATATGGCATGGAGGTTCAATATTTGATTCTTGGTTCAATGATGTAGCTTCCCAGGTCACTTATGGTGGTGTTTTTTTAACAAAAACTTCCCATTTTTCTTTAGTGCTTCTAACTCTTGTATATGTTTGATCAGATTGGATATGTGGCTTTGATGCTCCCATACACATTATCTCAAATTGGTTGCGGATGAGGGATCCAATTTCAGTTTCTGTATGGTGCTTTTGGATGTTTGACTGCTTATCTTTTGAGTGTTGTTTATCCGGAGGCCTCTGCTAGAACTTAAGCCACATGAATTCATCACAAAAGACATATACTTCAGGTAGGTAATTAATGTAGAATTATTCCTAGGTTCCATCTAATTTTGGATCTATTAGTCCTCGACTGAATATGTTACTTTTGGTGTTGTTTGTGACAATTATTGAGTGTTCCAGGTAAATATAAGCGTGGGCATTGATTTTGGAATCGTAACTAATTCTTAATAAAGAAATTTAATGCTAAAAATAGATGGTCGAGCAGTCACTTCAAATGACCATAACACATACAAAAAACATTCACATGAATATAGGGTTCCATTTAAAAATAGATGGTTATGGTCCAGCAGTCAGTTCAAAATGACCATAACACATACAAAAAAAAATTCACATGAATCTAGGGTTCCATTTTGGGATACATAAATTAGTAAGTAATTCCGTACCTAAAACCTTTCTATGATCTTCACATCAGCTATAAAATTTCCCAACATTACATCCTATTTAGAAGCCTAGAAGCCTACACTAACAACACAAATTTATAAAATCGAAACATCCCCACAAAATTTTTAAAATTGAAAACGTCCACCCATGTTTTAACTTCTTCGAAGTCTTAATTTCCACGTGAGTTTCTCCTTATTCTCAATCTTTATCTGGCAAGTCAAGATCAGCACAATGACAAGGAAAACTATGAGGTCTTAATTTCTACGTGAGTTTCTCCTAATTCTCGATCTTTATCTGGAAAGGCAAGATCAACAGAATGACAAGGAAAACTATTTCATACTACTAATATCTCTACTCCTTTAGAAAAAAAACAAATTCCTTATCACATGTTGCCTATCTTTTCTATTTTTGTTCAGTCAGGAAAAACAATAAATGCTTTCTCTTTGTACTCATCTACAAAAGAAGAAGAAATATTTCGAGAAAAAAATGGATGAATTACAAGAAATACATGTGATGTGGGATTTTCAACCAATTACAGAGTAAAGAAACATTAAGGTGAAGAAGAAATGTTTTCAAAAATAAATCACTGAATTAAAGACATGTGATGTGATATTTTCAACCAATTGCAAACTAAGAAACATTCAACAACAAGGTGAAACATGAGATGAAACAAAACTGCACATTTTAGAGATTGAAATTATGGCAGATACACCAATTTCATTGACATAAATACATTCGTTATATTTAGAGCCCTGAAATGGAAATGCCATTCGAAAAGTTTGTTTGATATACATAAGAGATGAACGGATACTACTTGTTTGAAGCTATGAATTGGATAAAACGTATTGGCTCACCTTAGCTACAACCAGGTATGGTTCCCATGTTTGTCTTCCATATATGATGTATCCAGAAGTGGACTTCAGCCTCACAAACTGTTTAAACCCTCTGCAAAGAAGTCAGCTTCATCTCCCCAAACATTTCAACCCTCTGCAAAGAAGATTCCCTATATTTTGGTGGAACATCGAAGGAAAAGTTGATGTTAAACGATCCATGTAACCAACAGATTTCTTAGCTCTCCAAAAATGGCAGACAACAAGGGAAATACAACCCTCGGGTGCTAATATTAACCTCTACCATAATGAATTCGATCTCTCAAGCAGTCACAATAGCTCAGGCGGCCAAAATCGGACGCCGAAAACGAATGCTCAATCAACCAGTAGTCACAAAAGATCAGGCAATCACATAAACAAAAAATCTAATCAACATCTGACGTCGAAAATGAATGCTCAATCAACTAGCAGTCACAAAACATCATCCAGTCACATAAGCACAAAATCTAATCAACAAACCATCTCACGGCAGTCAAATCAATAACTATATAACTATAATATATAATTTAGTATCTTATGTAATCTTTCAAATCAAATCAAATAAATAAATATAATATATAGTAATATATAATTATAGTATATAATTTGGTATCTTATATAATCTTTCAAATCAATAAATATAGTATATAGTAATATAGTAATCACTGATCCATTTAAGATTAATGTAAGATATATTTTTATTTTTATTTTTTATTTGAAAAGATAAATAGGGTAGTTTTATTTACGAATAGTGGAAATAATGTTAAATTTAACATGGAGAGATTTCTTTGGAAATATCATCATAACATATGGTTATTTCCACATTAGCACCTCATTATTTCTCATTTGGTGTACTCCTACTTGCATTCATGTAATTTATAGTCTCTTCCTCCAATACCAACACTCTTAAATGCATTATATTTCCAGGGTCATGGAACCATACTCCTTGGAGTCAATAACATGATTTTATTGCAATTTTTGTTACTAAATTTTCTAATCTACAAACATGCGAAAATTGAACTTTGTTGAATGATTGGATAGTTGATCTACACCAAAGGATCATGATCTCAATATTTCATTCCTATCTTAAGTTTTTTCTTTGGTCATGTTTATGAGGATTTCTTAATGATCATCTAGAATTAATCCTTAGATTCCCAAATGTTTAACAACTAATTCAATGCATTTAATACCTTTCATATCTTCTATTATTTTATTTTCTCCCTGATATAGGAATACAAAATAAGTAGTTTTGGTGAACCATGCATAGTCTCTGAACATATCCGCTACACATTGAAGTCGTAGATTACCTCTAGATTCCCCATCAATGGTCAATTTTAGCCACCGTTCCTCAAGGTGTTCCCACAATTGCTTAATGGGATCCTGCTTTGAACCATGAAGGTTGAGTATGTTTAAAGTAGAGTTTTCACATTAGTTGTAGTTCACCTTTGGAAAACATTGAGAGGTCTCTCTAATTTCCTTTTGAGCTCTTAACCATATGTTATGAAGTGAGGAATTCATCTTTGAATATTCTTAGGTTTCTTGCCTTCCACGATGAGCACATGATAAATCCTAGCTTATAGTTTACCTTCCAAATATTTTTCAAGAGTAGAGGTTTCCATCATGATTAACCTCAAGATGATAGTAATAATCTATTAGAAGAAGAGGATAGTCCTTTTTTATTGACATAACCCTTTTTGGTGGTTGTAGGTGAATGACGTCATTGGCTTTTTGGATTATACATCTTAAAATCACTATAGGTATCCATCTAGAATTTGATTTCAAACAACAAGATCTTCTAATCGAATTGGGACTGAAAATCTATAAGCACATGCATTTTTTTAAACAATAAAAAATTTAAATCTTTTTTAACTTTTTTTTTTTATATAATATTTAGTTATCTCAATTGTTATAAATTAATCAAATTGTATTTTAAACATAATATAATATTTTTTTAGTAATATATCATTGTATATTTTATAATTATTATAGTTGTATCTTATGTATTATTATAATAATTTTATATTTTAAACTTTATATATATATATATATATATATTAAGTGAAAAAGGGGTGTTAGCTGCTATATTATATTAACAAAAATACAGAGAGATACAACGGTACAACTGCCACCAAATGTGGTGCCATTTTACCGGAAACCAGCACAATTTGGGGCACGTATGTTGCTTCTAGGAAAAAAACCAAAATATTGTTTCACCATCTGTCCTGCCCGAAGGAAACTAGGAAAGATGGCAATATATCGTCTTGACTATGAACAACAAGATTAAAAACCAGAGTAATAAAGACAAGCTCAAATACCCGGTGACCTGTCGTCATCATCCTCCTACCATGCTGCTATGGCCTAAATGACAAACAGTTGGGCACACGTTGGCCATTTTCGACTCGTCGGGGCACTGGAGTAAGCGTCCAAAAGCATATCCAAATGTTGTCCCATTAGGATGGCTTTATGCTCCTGGTCTACCATTTGTCCTTGGAGTTCAAACACTAGTTCCATGTGTTCCATGTGGAGGAATGGTGGATGGGCACTGGAGTGTGCATGCATTCCTTTTGTGTCTGCCTTGCCTGGGTTACCCTTCTCTGCTTCTGAGATGGCCTCATCTTTTTCCATGGCTGCGATGTCTGTGTGCTGCACCATTACTGCACAGGTCCTCTGCGAAACCACATCCATGTAAGGCACTTCCTTGATATAGCACATTGGGAGATCCTCACCGAGCCTCCCACTTGTTTTGTCTCTTTCCTAAGGTTCCAGGGCAGTCGAGGTCTCTTCCATGTATGGTATTTCCTCTACGTAGTAGGTTGGAAAATCCTCTTCAAGATTTCCCCTTAAGCTACTTCCAGCTAGAGTTTCAGGTGCAGTTGGGGTATCTTCTTCTTTCTTAATGTCTGTGGGCTGCCAATTATCCAGTGCTGCTAGGGTTTGAGTGATCTTCTCCATTGCAGACTCAATTGTAGGAGCATGGAGTGCGAGACAGGCAACCCTCGCTCTTTGATGAAGAATGGAGTTTGTCAGCGAGAGTGTTATTTCCATATGCTGTCACCTCTGGCAATGAGTAGCGTGGGTGTGCCAGGCCGACTCGGGACAAGTCTTGCCTCGCTCCCGAGGCATCATGGAAGAGGAGTGAGTGTAAAACTCACCAGGGCTCAAAAAGATCACCAGGGATAGGATGCAAAGATAATCGCACCAGAGCTTACAGTGGGCGGGGAGTTGCAGAGAAAGGGTGAGTCGACTCAGTCCAGACCTCTTTGCTTTCACAGTCTTGTGGGATGGCTTCACTTGGCTTCACTTTAACTCTGCAATATTTAATGCTTGCAATGCCGACCCTTTCGCGGGAGGGATAAATCGCTCACCCAGAGGTCTACTGGAATGGCCTACTCCCATCACTAATGTTGAATAGATGGTGAGTGACCTGCCGCATTTAAACCTTGGCTAGGCACTATGCCGGATGACAATGTTTCACACCATGTCACCCTATCCAGGGCATTTTAAACTCAATATGTTATTATAACTATATTTTAGATTTGATATTATATGTCCCTTGTCCCATAAACAAGGGGTTTCATACACCAATTTGGTATCTAGCTTGGCTTCACCTTAAAAATACATTATTGTTATTTCAGTCTTAGTGGACTTTAATCACCATCATAATCATCACCATCATATTTAATTATCTCACTTAATTTAAACAAATTAAACAAATTAAATTATATTTTAAACATACTATAATAGTTTAATTTTAAAAATAAAATATCATTTTATATTTTTTAAATATATCGTATAATTATTATAATAATTATATTCAAAATTTATCATTTTATATTTTTATGATATAACATTTTATGGGAATGGAAATGGAGTCAGGTACAATATTTATATTTATAGGAAAGTTGATAATACTTATTATTTTGAATTCATAATACTCAACAAGTAGAGTTAATCCATTAAACTATCTTCATAGTATAATACAAGTAACATTTAAAAAAAAAAATGTAAATTAACATTTATTTATAACTAAACCATTAAGTAACATTTAAAAAAAATAAAAATAAAAATTTATTTTAGAATTATTTTTTAAGTTTTAGTTTATTTTAAAATAATTTTATTTATTAAATTTTTAAAAAGTTATTTAAAAAAATATATATATATTCCCTTCTAAAAAAATTATAATATTATTATCTTATTTATCTTTTTAATATAAAATGGTGATTTCCACTAATTTTTAATTTAATATATAACACATTTTTTTTATTAATCAATATTTTAAATTCTCCTAAACACATATATCCATTATATTCTAACACTAATTTTTAATTTACTATATAACACATTTCTTTTATCAATCAATATTTTAAATTCTCCTAAATACATATATTCATTATATTTTAACACAAATAAAAGGTTATGTTTTAATTTTTCATATAATTTATACAATTCAATATATTATAAAATATTTTTTTTTCTTTTTTAAATTAATAAATAAAAATAATTTATTTTAAATTAATTAAACATCTATAATATTAATTTTTAAAATATTAAATATTTTTCTTTTTTAAATTAATAAATAAAAATAATTTATTTTAAATTAATTAAACATCTATAATATTAATTTTTTAAATATTAAATAATATATTTTATTAAGCATCATAAAATGCAAAATAAAACCTATAAACAAAACTTATTAAATAAATTATTTTGTCTTTATTATTATCTTAACTAACTTTCGATGATGATATACTCCAGTATGAAAATGGGATGATGATAGTTTATTGTTTAGAGCATTAATTGGTTTACCTACTTTACTTTAAAATAAAGTGAATGTTTGATATTTAAATTTTCATTATACAAAGGTTGTGATTATCTAATCTTTTCATTGTTGAATGTTGTTTGGTTCTACATTCTATTTAAAGCTTATGTTAGTTTATACAATCCTGTATCGCGTTGTTCCGCCAAGTTAGCGGAAAACGAAGAAGGTGACAGATTACGATGTCATTGTCAAAAATGACAATCTGCCATCTTTCGTGTCGAATGAAAACCAGGGCAGGTGGTGCATTCAAGTCTGTGCAACATCGTGCTAGGAAACCAAGGGAGACAGAGGACATAGAATGAAAATTAAAGATATAACTATAAAACTTCTTTGTTATAGTGCAAGGAGCCGAGTTGAGAATGCTCGTGATAGACAAACCAAGTAAATTACCCATTTGCACCTGAGGCCATGTCGCTCGGGTCACGGCTGAGGGGGTCGTTCCTGGGCTGGAGAATGAATGGCTTGACACAAGTAGGACACCTTTGGGTTGCTGGTGAGTTTGAGTAGGCCTTGTACAACATGTCAATTCTCTGATGCATGAGGGTGTCTCGGTGAATTTGATCAACAATATGTCTTATGAGCTCAAAAATGAGCAGTAACTGCTCCAGATGGAAGAAGGGAGGTGGTTCCTGATTGAAATCCAACATTGTCGAGAGTGGTGGTGGTGCTAAGACTGGGCCACCCTTGTTATCTGAAGAGATGAGGTGAAAAAGCATGGATGGTCACAACACAGATACTTTATTTGTAAGAGAGTGTAACCAAGACAGGAAGCTTGGTAGGCCTTTGGGGTGGAGATCTAAATCTACAGGTAGATCTAAGTCTCTAGGAAAATCTTTGACGAAATGTTGGAACCGTGGTAAAACAGGGCATTATAAGAAAGATTGCAAGTCTACGAAGGTTTAAAAACCAAAGGGATCTGATAGTATCTCTTCCACAGAGGCAAAAACCTCCACTAAAGAGGGAGGTGATGTTTAACTAGCATATACAAGTACACATGCAAACCTTGATGTATGGTTGATCGCATCAGGTGTGTCATACCATATGACTCCTCACAGGGAGTGGTTCTCTTAATATGAAAAATATGATGGTGGTGACGTATTCCTACGAGATGACTCGACAACAAACATCTTGGGATGTGGAAGGGTTAAGTTGCTGCTAAAATATGGAAGGATTAGAACTCTCCATGGGGTTATGCACATTCCAAAACTAGCCAGGAGCCTAATATCTATAAGCAAGATGGATGATGTAGGAGTGGATACTGTATTTGGAAAGAACACTTGCAAGATGGTACGAGGAGCAATGGTGTTGATGAGGAGAGTTTGATGTTGAAATTTGTACAAGTTGTTGTGAAGAACTTATACTAATGGGTGTAACAGTTCTGTTGTCCTTGAGAAGACAAATAAAGAAGACAAAATCAATATCATCTTTGAAAAGAAGACCATGATGTCGCATCAAAGACTGGAACATATTGAAGTAAAGGGTCTTCAAACACTACACAGTAAAGGTATGGTTGAAGGTATGTTTAATTGCACTCTGGATTTTGATTTCTGTGAACATTGCATATATGGTAAACATAATCGAGTAAGATTCCCATCTGGTGCTACAAGAGCAAAGGGGATCTTAGAGTTGATACATAGTGATGTGTTTGGACCTGTTCTTGTTCCATCCCTAGGTAAATATGTGTATTATGTTTCATTCATAGATGATTTTTCAAGGAACACATGGATTTATTTTCTTAGAAATAAATCTGAGCTATTTGATAAATTTAAAGAGTTTAAGGCTCTGGTAGAAAATCAAACAGAGAAGAAAATAAAGGTATTCAGAATAGATAATGGTGGAGAATTATGCAGAAATGAATTCGAAGAATTTTGTAAGAGGTGTGGTATAGTAAGGCAGAAGACTACTCCATACACTCCTCAGTATAATGGAGTTGTAGAAAGGATGAATAGGATACTGATGGAAAAAGCACGTACCATGCTCAACGATGTTGGGTTAGGACAAGAATTCTGGGCAGAGGCTGTGGGTACAACATGTTACCTGGTTAAATGATCGTCATCATCAGCGTTGGACGATAAAACTCCACATGAGGTATGGTCTAGAGAGAAACCATCTCTTCAACATCTTAGAGTGTTTGGTTGTGATGCTTATGTACATGTTCCAAAGGAAAATAGGAGTAAGCTGGATAAAAAGGTTGAAAAGGGTATCTTTATTGGTTATAAAGATGGTGTGAAAGGTTATAAACTTTGGAACCCAGAAACCAAGAAGATTGTTTACAGTCGAGATGTTGTGTTCAGAGAGGTAAAAGATGTGTCCAAACAGGAGTTCCTACCAATGCAAGACGAACCTGAGAAAATAGAGCTTGAGTTGGATGACACAAAATCTGAATCATCTGAAGAAGAGGAAGAAGAGGAAGAAGAAGAAGAAGAAGAAGAACCTCATACCCCAGTATTGAGGATTTCAGTGAGAGATAAAAGGCAACCAGAAAGGTATAGTCCACCTGATTTCCATTCAAATTTTTCTTTATCTATTACTGATGATAATCCTAGAACTGTCAGGGAAGCTGTGAATTCAGAGGATAGTAAACTCTAGAAGAAATCCATGGTTGAAGAAATGGATGCCTTGGATAAGAATGAGGCATGGGATGTAGTTGAGTTGCCAGCTGGAAGAAAATCTATTGGTAGAAAATGGTTGTTTAAGAAGAAGTTTAATGCACAAGGTAAAGTGGAGAAATACAAAGCTCGATCAGTAGAAAAAGGTTATTCCCAAGTAGAGGGAATTGACTTTGGTGAGATTTTTTCTCCTGTTGTTAAGTTAACTTATATTATATTTCTTTTATCTATTACTATTTCTTTTGATCTTGAAGTGGAACAGATGGATGCAAAGACAGCATTCCTACATGGGGATCTGGAAGAAGAAATCTACATGAAGAAGCCAGAAGGCTTTGTAGTGAAGGGAAAGAAAGAGTTGGTATGTAAGCTAAAGAAGTCACTATATGGTCTGAAGCAATCACCTAGGATGTGGTACCAAAATTTTGACACATACATTCTTGGATTGGGATTTGTAAGAAGCAGGGCTGATCACTGTGTATATTCCAAGAAGGTTGGTAATCACTTCATTTATTTAGTGTTGTATGTTGATGACATGTTGTTGGTATGAAATAACATGGACATTATCAATGACGTGAAATCACAACTATCCTCCAAATTTGACATGAAGGATCTTGGTGTTGCTAACTTCATTCTGGGAATGGAGATTAAAAGAGATCATGAAAACAAGAAACTCTGGTTGAATCAGAGAAAATATGTTGAGATGATATTGCAGAGATTTAATATGCATGGAAGTAAACCGGTCAAGGTTCCTATTCCTATAGGTGTAAAGTTATCTAGAGATCAATGTCCCAAGACACATGAAGAAGAAGAGGACATGTCCCATGTTCCATATGTCAGCGTAGTTGGCAGTTTGATTTATGCAATGGTCTGTACTAGACTGGACATTGCACATGCAGTGGGAGTTTTGAGCAAGTATATGTCAAAACCAAGGAAGGAGCATTAGACAATAGTAAACAGGGTCTTCAGGTATCTTCTTGGCCCCACCAGTTATGGATTGTGCTACCAAGGAAGACCAGGATTGGACAAAGTGGTGGACATACATGGATTTTTTGATGTAGACTGGGCTGGAGATCCGGATCGCAAAAGATCTTCAAGTGGGTATGTGTTTAACCTATTTGGAGGAGCAATCAGTTGGATGAGCAAAAGATAGGTTGTAGTGGCACTCTCAACTACAGAAGCTGAATACATGGCAGCCACTCATGCAAGTAAGGAAGCAATATGGTTACAAAGATTGTGTTCGGATGTTGGGTTGGTACAAAAAACAACGAGATTAGATTGTGATAGTCAGACTGCTATCTTCCTAGCAAAGAACCCAACTTACCATTTGAAGACAAAGAATATTGATGTTCAGTATCACTTTGTGAGAGAAATGGTTGAGGAAAAGAAGGTGTTATTGGAAAAGGTTGACACTTTGAAGAATGTTGCAGATTCATTGACAAAGTCTGTGAGCATAGAAAAGTTCTCCTGGTGTAGAGTAACAATGGGCATTGTTTCCCTCGATTGTTGACTATATAATTCCCTAGATCCTTGGATGCAAAGAACAAAACAAGTGGGAGAATGTTGGATATGTGTTATATTCTTTGCATGTGTGTGTGTGGGTGTGTCAAATATGACAACTACGTATGGTGATCCCTCATACTAGTTCTTTGTTTGTGTCATGTGCGACAGACACTTTCCTAGGAGGGTCCCAGGGGGGGCAGGTGTGCCCCCCCTGGTTACACGCAGTGTTTGGGAACGTGTGGTAACACGGGGCAATGCCAAAAAAAAAATTTGGATGGTTTTTTCTATTTTTAGCAGATTTTGCTATTTTTAGCGGTTTACTAAAAGTAATACTAGTTTTAGGGATTAGGGTTTTGGTATCTACGGAATACCTAAAAACATTGTATATATTGTATAGTGAATGGTAAAATTCGATATAATGAATATAAGAAAGGTTTTCCTGGTTGAGGGTTTCCGGTATATATCTCTGTGTACTATGTCAATGAGCCATTGATTAAATTATGTTTTTCTTAAGAATCTATATGCATTGCTTTTCTTCACAGGTTTAAAACTTACAACATATATTCATAATATATGTTGCACATGCTACAACTTCAAACCAATATTCAATTGACAATTTTTTTTCTTTTAACATGCTCCTTGCCATTTCCACGACTGTTCTTTTTTTTCTTCCAGATACTTCATTTTGTTGAGGGGTGCACCTTGTGGTAAATTGTTTGTGAATTCCATGGTCATTGAAAAACCTTCTTAAGTAATTTGAAATGTATTCACCACCCCTATCCATTCTCAATGCTTAGATGTAATGTCAACTTTGCTTCTCAACAGGGGCTATGAATTGATGAAAATAATCAAACTATTCATTCATATTCCTTAGAAAGAAGACCCGTGTTTTTCTTGTGTAGTCATCTATGAATGCCAAGAAGTAGTAACTTCCACGAACTAAGGGTGTTTGCATTGGTCCACACAAATCTTAATGAACAATATCCAATGGTTTGTTTGGGTGAATTGACTTCCGTGTTGGAGATGACTCCCTATGTTGTTTACCCAAAATGCAACTTTAATATATTCTATCTGGTTTTTATATTAGTGGTAACCCCTTTACCAGTCTTTTCTTGTAAAATAAGTTTAAACGTCCAAAGTTTAGGTGTCCATATCTTAGATGCCATAACCAATTTACATGTTTAATTTTTTCTTGAAAGATTACTTGAATGAGTGTTGTAGTTTTCTCTTCATCCTTTTGTGATTTTGTTGAAGGGGTTCTTTGAGCAAATTTTGACTTCAAATCTGGTTTTAACCTTAGGGATTTGGACTTTAGCCATAAGCTGAATACTTGGAAATTTATGTAAAATTGTGCATTGTTTGCTTTTGAAAAATATTCTATATCCCTTTTGAAGAAGTTGCCCAATACTCATTAAGTTATGCTTCAACAGAGGAACAAAACACACATCATAAATAAACTTTTTCTCCCCCTTTTTGGTTAGAATATTTATGTTTCCTTTTCCCATAACTGAAACTTTGTTATCATTCCCCAATGTAACTTCTTATTTTACACTTTCATCCAAACTAGAAAACATTTGTAGATTCCATGCCATATGATTGTTGCAACGTGGGTCTAAAAACCATATATCCTTATTTTCTTGTGCAATGTTGCAAGCTAAAAACGTACTCCATGATTTTGGTTTTCTTTGATAAAATTTTCATTTTGTTGCTTAGAATCATATTGTTTCTTTCTACATTCATGTAAGTAATGACCATATTTCTTACAATAGTGACATTTTATTGAAGCTTTATCATACCTTTGGCCCTGATATTGATTTTGAGTTGAGATTTGATTGTTTCCTCTTCCACTTGAGTTTCCTCTTGTGTTTGATGGGTTGGTTCTTCCACCTCTGTTTAAATTTCTACATCTACCTATGAAATTTGATCTTCCTCTGGCTCTACCATGGAGACTTGTGCCTTGAAAGCATGCTCCAAAGTTGAATTTGCTGACCTACTTAGTCTATGTTCATGAGAAATGAGATATGCATGAACCTCATCAACTGAAAATTGTGAAAGATTTTGTGTCTCTTCTATGGACACCACAATTGATTCAAATATTGCAGGCAAACTTCTTAAAATATTTTCAACCACTCTCCCATCTTCAAAAGTTTCACCATATGATCTAATTTGGTTTATCAGTCCAATGATTTGAGTAAAGAGTGAGTCTATTTTATCTGATTCTTTCATGTATATGGTCTCAAAATCCCTTATTAGCATTTGTATCTTAGTTTTCTTCACCTTTCCCATTCCTTGGTACGTTGTTTGAAGGATATACAATGCTTATTTTGACTGTTGCTCTTTCATTACATTCACCAAAAAGGAACGAAAAATAGAGTCTCATGTTCTGGACCGCTTCTCAACCTGTTGTCTGTTGTTGCTATAACAATGCAACTTCTCATCTTTTCACTCTGCTCTTTCTACATCATTGTGTTAAAAAACTACTCTCTTCTATTCATGTAGCTCAGCGAAAAGAAAAATAGGAAATATTAACTGCAATTAATTTGTACATTTGTGACAGTCCTGTATACATTTACTGTGCGTGTAAGTACTCCTACACGATTTTTATGGATCTCAGCGCTTACACTTCTATTTCCAGTCTTTTGTTCTCCTCCCTCGGACTCTCACAAAATTGTTTCAGATTCTCGTGCTCCAGTTCCTTTGGTTTCAACTTTGTTCTGCACATAGTAAATAGATTAATTACCCCGAGAAGAGCAAGATCTCAGTAATAATGGCCTCTGTAATTCTCTGAACCAAAGAATAAAATGTCCCATATTTTAATTCTCACCTAGCTTTCCAATTCTGGAACAACACTTCTACTTGACACGATAGCAAATTTAACTTGTTCGCCAATGCGGACTTAAACTTCTGTCAATAAACTATCTACGCCCTTATTGTAACAGTAAACTATAACAATCCATTTTATCATTACATCATTGTTATGATACTCATTTTACTGTCTTTTCATTTTAATTGCCCTTAAATGTACCCTCTTTCTTTTCGTTGAAACAACAATTCATTTTATCATTAAATCACTGTTATGGTACTCATTGTACTCTCTTTTCGTTGAAACTGCAAACTCATCTACTAGATGGTGTCTCTGCAATTTCAAGTTAAACAATCCAGTTGAATATAATGGAGTGGGACAATTATTATTGCACTCAACTATGAGATAAATGCAAGAATTAAAAAACTCTCCACTCACTGAACTAAACTGAATAACATGTGCTAAACATCCATGTGAGCATATCAACTTAATCTTTGGTGAAAAGAGGTGAAGTTGCATTTCATTGCCCGTAGAAGTCTGTGCTTTCTCGGTTTCGTCGCTTATGTGCGAGGAGATGCCCGTAGAAGTCTGCGCTTTCTGCGTTACTGGTAATAGATATGTGCTCCAGAAGGCTTTAATGATGGACGGCACATTGCAATTTCAATGTCAGGTAGCTTATAACTATTAATGTCTTATAACTCCTTATAAACCTCAGATTTCAACTACCATTGTTAATAGATACGTTATTCGCGATGAAAGACTAACCATAATTTCATATGTATCATTAGTCGTTGGTTGTGATGGCTGAGAAATTGGCGGAATGGATCGAAAGCAAGGAGTGCATAAATGCGTGGGCTTGGAACGAATGGTTATGAGCATGTCTACCGATTCTCTACTCGAACCGCAATTTAGTCGGAAGTTATGCTCTTCCGAGTGCCGCAACCATTGCCAAAACTGAAACTGAAAACGGGACAACCCTGAATCTGAATCCGAAAAAGGTGAAACAGGCCAAAACTGAAACTAAAAACGGGACAACCCTAAATCTGAATCTGAAAAAGGCCGAAACTGAATCTGAAAACGGGAGATTCATACTACATGGAGATTTATGCCCGTCGAAGTTTATACTGGATGGATCTTGAATCCCAATCGCAGCAATTTACTCAAAGCCCATGGTCGGATCGTGCGGCTCAGATCGTCAAGCCGTCGGATCTGTGCCACGTACATGTCGATTCCGTACCTTTTTCGTGGTACGGTCTGCTGCCCGGGCCATCCGATTGTCGACAAGTGGCGTGCATCCAGGGCAAAGATCCAAGGGCTCTACAATCCCGACGTGGCGTTCATCTAGCGACCTGATCCAATGGTTCTAAACTCACCACATGGCGCCCATCCAACGAACCAATCCAGCAGTTCTCATCTTGCCACTTGCCATGCATCCGACAGCTAGATGTGGCAGTTGTTATCTCGCCATGTGGCAGTTGTTACCGTCATTTTGTATGCAATTTGGTGTAACTTCATGCTGTCGATGTATGAGTTGTGGAGGCCTTCAATATGAGTTGAGGCTTTCTGTATGGCTTGAGGTGTAATGTCATGCTCTCGAGGGCGAATTAAAAACCAGCTGGAGAGGAATATCATTTATGGTTAAGTTAGATGAATTGTGTTGTGATTTTAATTAATTATATGTTATTTTTCTATTGTGTGAATATTTTCATGGAATGTATTTTCATGACTTTTCTCTAAGAACTGATATATAAATCTTATTTACACAAATCTTATAAAATTTTATCTTGCTAAAATTATTTTAATTAAAATCTATACCAAAAACTAAACCAAAATAGAAGAGAGATTTTAATTATGTTCAAGAGATTGATTATAATTACACAAGGCTTCACATTTATTATGCACATTTATTATGTTCATCAGATAAAATAAGGTTACTTCATAGCTCAGCAAAAATAAAAATAGGAAATATTAACTGCAATTAATTTGTACATTTGTGACAGTCCTGTATACATTGACTGTGAGTGTAAGTCCTCTTGCACGGTTTTCATGGCTCTCAGCGCTTACACTTCTATTTCCAGTCTCTTATGTTCGTGTCTCTCAGAGTCTCGCAATTTTCTGTTCTCCTCCCTCAGACTCTCGCAACATCGTTTCCGATTCTCAGCTCCAGTTCCTTTTGTTTCAACTATGTTCTGCATATAGTAAATAGATTAATTGCCCAGAGAAGAGAAAGATCTCAGTAATAATGGCCTCTATAATTCTCTGAACCAAAGAATAAAATGTCCCATATTTTAATTTTTGCCTAGCTTTCTAGGAACTGACGCGATAGCAAATTTAACTTGTTTGACAACGCCGACTTAAGCTTCTGCAAGTTTTGTAAAAGTAAACTATAGCAATCCATTTTATCATTACATGACTGTTATGGTACTCAATGTACTCTCTTTTCGTTTAAATTTCATTTAAATATACCCTCCTTCTTTTAGTTGAAACATCAATCCATCATTATTATGGTTTTCATTGTACTCTCTTTTCGTTTAAATTGCACTTAAATATACCTTCTTTCTTTTTATTGAAACTGCAAACTCATCGAGTAGACGTTTCACTGCAATTTCAAGTTAGATAATCCAGTTGAATATAATGGATTGAGACAATTCTTATTGCACTCGACTATGAGATAAATGCAAGAATTAAAATTTTATAGCAAGTGGTCTTTTAAAATAATGACAATAATTTTTTTTTTCATTTATAAAGTATTTGAAATTGACTATTTTTAATATCAATCTATCATTAAATTATAATAAATCTAACTATTTAAAGAAAAAAACTCTCCACTTCACCGATAACCTAACCTATAAACTAAATTGAATAACTTGTGTTGAACATCCATGTGAGCATATCAACCTAATCTTTGGTGAGGTCATTGATGTCCAACCTATAAAATCCATCTAATAGAACTTGATGTCCAACCTATAAAATGATACATTCCAATCATTAATTCAGTGACTCAATCATTAATTCATTGACTCACTAGATGTTGTTGTTGCCTTAAAGACAATTTTATTACCTATTAAAATAAGCGGTGATACATGACGATATATTCATTGATTCCATCGTAGCAATCCACTTCAGTGATAATCTATCCTAAACTGAATAACCTGTGTTGAACATCCATTTGCACATATCAACCTAACCTAGGGTGAGGCATTTGAATCACCTCTCACAAGCTCTAATAGTATAAGGAGTCTCTTCCACGTTGACCTTTACTTATATAAGGCCAAAGCAAGTATTTATTTCATACTGGAAATACTTGCTTTGCTTTCATATTGGAAGTACCGAGCCATAATGGTTGATTTATTTTCGAAGCTCGTTGTATTTGGAAAAAGAGGAGAGCTGTTTGAAGTTTAGTATATGCCCGAAATCTTACTCCATGGCTTAAATCTAGTGTGCGAATTTATGAGTTGTGTTTATTAATGGATGTAGACAACTCCTTGTTCCTTAGAACAATTGCCAACCATGAGTCCTTAACTGGTCAAAATCAATGAGATGAATCCTGGGCTTAAGCGTTGCTTATGTGTCCTAGAGCTCCAAACCATGCAAGATAGGTTGGGTGGCTAGTTCTTTATTACTCAATGACGTGGTTGATCATTTATTTATTTTCTTCAGTTGATTGTGTTGTGTTTAATTGTATCGGTCTTTATGTTTTTGCATTGATTATGCATCGTTAATTATGTTAATGTGTCGAATGTGCCATTGTTACTTTAATTTACTATATAACACATTTCTTTTATTAATCAATATTTTAAATTCTCTTAAACACATATATTAATTATATTCTAACACTAATTTTTAATTTATTATATAACACATTTCTTTTATTAATCAATATTTTAAATTCTCTTAAATACATATATTCATTATATTTTAACAAAAATAAAAAGTTATGTTTTAATTTTTCATATAATTTATAGAATTCAATATATTATAAAATAATTTTTCTTTCTCTTTTTTAAATTAATAAACAAAAATAATTTATTTTAAATTCATTAAACATCTTTAATATTAATTTTTAAAATACAAAATAATATATTTTATTAAACATCCTAAAATACAAAATAAAACCTATATACAAAACTTATTAAGTATTTTATTTTGTCTTTATTATTGTCTTAACTAACTTTTGATGATGATATACTCTACTATGAAAATGGGATGATGATAGTTTATTGTTTAGAGAATTAATTGGTTTACCTACTTTACTTTAAAATAAAGTGAATGTTTGATATTTAAATTTTCATTATACAAAGGTTGTGATTATCTAATCTTTTCATTGTTGAATGTTGTATGGTTCTACGTTCTATTTAAAGCTTATTTTATTTTATACAATCGAGTATCGTGTTGTTCCACCAAATTAGCAGAAATCGAAGAAGGTGATAGATTGTGATGTCATTGTAAAAAATGACAATCCAGCATCTTCCCTATCGAATGAAAACTAGGGCAGGTAGCGCATTCAAGTCTGTGCAACATTGTGCTAGGAAACGAAGACAGAGAGAGGACATAGACTGAAAATCAAAGACATAACTATAAAACCTCTTTGTTACAGTGCAAGGAGCTGATCTAAGAATGCTCGTGATATCCAAACCAAGTAAATTACCCATTTTTACCCGAGGTCGTGTCGCTCGGGTCACTGCGGAGGGGGTCCTTCCTGGGCTGGAGCATGAATGGCCTGACACAAGTAGGATACCATTGGGTTGCTGGTGATTTCGAGTAGGCCTTATACAACATGTCAATTCTTTGATGCATGAGGGTGTCTCAATGAATTGGATCAACAATATGTCTTATGAGCTCAAAAATGAGCAGTAACTGCTCCAGATGGAAGAAGGGAGGTGGTGGCTAGTTGAAATCCGACAGTGTCGAGAGTGGTGGTGGCGCCAAGACTGGGCCACCCTTGTTATCTGAAGATATGAGGCGAAAAAACATGGATGGCCACAACACAGATGCTTTATTTGTAAGAGGGCGTACCTAAGACAAGAACCTTGGTAGGCCTTCTGGTTGGAGATCTAAATCTACAGGTAGATCTAAGTCTCCAAAAAAATCTTTGAGGAAATGTTGGAAGTGTAGTAAAACAGGGCATTATAAGAAAGATTGCAGGTCTAAGAAGGTTGAAAAACCAAAGGGATCTGATAGTATCCCTTCCATAGAGGCAAAAACCTCCACTGAAGAAGGAGGTGATGTTTACCTAGCATCTACAAGTACACATGCAGACCTTGACGTATGGTTGATCGACTCAGGTGCGTCATACCATATGACTCCTCATAGGAAGTGGTTCTCTGAATATGAAAAATATGATGGTGGTGATGTATTCCTAGGAGATGACTCGACAGCAAACATCTTGGGACGTGGAAGGGTTAAGTTGCTGCTAGAATATTGAAGGATTAGAACTCTCCCTGGGGTTCTGCACATTCCAAAACTAGCCAGGAGCCTAATATCTATAAGCAAGATGGATGATGTAGGAGTTGATACTGTATTTGGAAAGAACACTTGCAAGATGGTATGAGGAGCAATGGTGTTGATGAGGGGAGTTCGATGTGGAACTTTGTACAAGTTGTTGTGAAGCACTTATACCAATCGCTGTAACAGTTATGTTGTCCTTGAGTAGACAAATAAAGAAGACAAGACCAATATCGTCCCTGAAAAGAAGACCATGGTGTGGCATCAAAGACTCAGACATATTGGAGAAAAGGGCCTTCGAACACTACACGGTAAAGGTATGGTTGAAGGTATGTTTAATTGCACTCTGGATTTTGATTTCTATGAACATTGCATATATGGTAAACAAAATCGAGTAAGATTCCCATCTGGTGCTACAAGAGAAAAAGGGGTCTTAGAGTTGATACACAGTGATGTGTTTGCACCTGTTCCTATTCCATCCCTAGGTAAATCTGTGTATTATGTTTCATTCATAGATGATTTTTCAAGGAACACATGGATTTATTTTCTTAGAAAGAAATCTGAGGTAATTGATAAATTTAAAGAGTTTAAGGCTCTCGTACAATATCAGACAGAGAAGAAAATAAAGGTATTTAGACCAGATAATGAATGATTATGGTTGACAATGGGCGACCATGTTTTACTATGGATGACCATTAAATTATTAAATTTGAATAAAGATTATGATATTTGATAATGACTTCTTCATTGTTATGATGATATATAAATATGTTTATTTAAATTCACTACAATATAATGTATGTGTTTAAAAAATAAAATTTCCATGGTTGACTATTGTTCAGCATGGTTTGATATGGTTGAACATGGTTGAATATTGTTTAGCAAACTTAGTTTTATGGTTGAACTAAATTTTATGTCACATTGTGACACTAAGAGGTTGATGATATGGTTACATCTATTGTGATGCTCAACTTGGTTGAGTTATGTCAACTTACTACATTCCTAAATGGTTATGTCGCATAATGACATTCATTTCAAATTGTGTCTTTCTTCAACTATTATTTCCTATTGTGACTTTCCTCAAGGATTATGTTAAATTGTGATGTTCCTCCATGATTATGTCACATTTTGACATTTAGTTTGGATAATTTATATTGAATTGCTAAGTTCCTGAATGATTATGTTTCATTATGATATTCATCAAAGGTTATGTCACATTGAATTTGGTTGACTATGATCGACCACGGTTGACCATGATGGCATTGGAAGACCATGGTTTATTGTATTTTATTATGTTTAATTTTGCTCGACTATGATTGATTGTGGTTGAAAATGATGGCCATGTTTGACCATGGTCGACATTCCTCAATGGTTATGTTGATTCAGACATTACTCATTGGCTATGCTAGGTTGTTACTTTCATCTTGTCTTAGTTATATGTGAAAATGCTATATTCCTTAATGGTTATGTTACATTCTGACATTCATTAAGGGTGATAACCCATTGCAATGATCCTTAAGAATTAAATTAGATTGCGGAACTCCTTTATGATTATGTCTTATTGTGACAATCATCTTTGTTTACTTATGATAATTTTTTGTATTCTTCAATGGTTATGTTGCATGATGAAATACATTAAGGGTTATACCAAAGTGAAAGATTCCATAAGTGTTACGTTGCATTGTAATTTTCCTCAATTTTTATATAGAATTATCTCAATTCATATATAGTAAAAGTACACATTACAATGCTTACCAACTTGTAACGCCCCTCTGTTATGACAACAAACATCAATGTATAATAGGTAAAAAAAAAATGTCTATGCATTAGAAAATTAAAATCCTCATGAAATAATTAATAACAACCCAAGACACAAATCATCATAAAGTAATAATGCACATTCGATGCATTAACATAATTAACAACGACACATAATCAATGCAAAAACATAAAGATCGACACAATTAAGAACAACACAATCAACTAAGGAAAATATAATAAATGATCAAACATGCCATTGAGTAATAAAGAAATAGCCTCCCAACCTATATTGCATGGTTAGGACCTCTAGGACACATAAGAAATGCTCAAGCCCAAGATTCATCCCATTGATTTTGACCACTTAAGTTCTTAGGGTTGGAAACTATTCTGAGGAACAAGGAGCTATCTACATCCATTAATAAACACAACTCATAAATTCGCATGCTAGATTTAAGGCATGGAGTAAGATTTAGGGCATGTACTAAACTTCAAACAACTCTCCTCTTTTTCCAAATACAATGAACTTCGAAAATAAATCAACCATTATGGATTGGTACTTCCAGTATGAAAGCAAGGCAAGTATATCTAGTATGAAATAAATACTTGCTTTGGCCGTATATAAGTAAAGGTCAACGTGGAAGAGACTCCTTATACTGTTAGAGCTTGTGAGAGGCGATTCAATTGCCTCACCCTAGGTTAGGTTGATATGTGCAAATGGATGTTCAACACAGGTTATTCATTTTAGGTTAGATTATCACTGAAGTGGATTGCTACGATGGAATCAATAAATATATAGTCATCTATCACCGATCTTATTTTAATATATAATAAAATTGTCTTTAAGGCAACAACAACATCTAGTGAGTCAATGAATTAATGATTGAGTCACTGAATTAATGATTGGAATGTATCATCTTATAGGTTGGACATCAGACTATTAGATGGATTTTATAGGTTGGACATCAATGACCTCACCAAAGATTAGGTTGATATGCTCACATGGATCTACAACACAAGTTATTCAGTTTAGTTTATAAGCTAGTGGAGAGTTTTTTTCTTTAAATAGTTAGATTTATTATACTTTAATGATAGATTGATATTAAAAATAGTCAATTTGAAATACTTTATAAATGAAAAAAAAATTATTATCATTATTTTAAAAGACCACCTGCTATAAATTTTTATTTTATGTTTTTTTTATTCTTGCATTTATATCATAGTCAAGCGCAATAAGAATTGTCCCAATCCATTATATTCAACTGGATTATCTAACTTGAAATTGTAGTGAAAACGTCTACTCAATGAGTTTGTAGTTTCAACGAAAAGAAAGAAGGTATATTTAAGTGCAATTTAAACGAAAAGAGAGTACAATGAGTACCATAACAGTGATGGATTGATGTTTCAACGAAAAGAAGGAGGGTATATTTAAGTGCAATTTAAACGAAAAGAGAGTACATTGAGTACCAGAATAGTGATGTAATGATAAAATGGATTGCTATAGTTTACTTTTACAAAACTTCCAGAAGCTTAAGTCCGAATTGTCGAACAAGTTAAATTTGCTATCGCGTCAGTTCAAGAATCGAAAAGCTAGGTGAAAATTAAAATCTGGGACATTTTATTCTTTGGGTCAGAGAATTATAGAGGCCATTATTACTGAGATCTTGCTCTTCTTGGGGTAATTAATCTATTTACTATATGCAAAACAAAGTTGAAACAAAAGGAACTGGAGCTGAGAATCTGAAACGATGTTGCGAGAGTCTGAGGGAGGAGAACAAAAGATTGTGAGAGTCTGAGGGACGAGAACAGAAGAGACTAGAAATAGAAGTGTAAGCACTGAGAGCCATGAAAACCATGTAGGAGGACTTACACTAACAGTCAATGTATACAAGACTGTCACAAATGTACAAATTAATTGCAGTTAATATTTCCTATTTTTATTTTTTATTTTTATTTTTGCTGAGCTACGAAGTAACCTTATTTTATCTGATGAACATAATAAATGTGAAGCTTTGTGTTATTATAATCAATCTCTTTAACATAATTAAAATCTCTCTTCTATTTTGGTTTAGTTTTTGGTATGGATTTTAACTAAAATATTTTTAGCAAGATGTTACTCTTATACCTTAATCGCTTGGACTGTATTTGTTACTCTTGGTGCTATTTGTGACAACATGTATTTATATGGATAATTATCATGGTATAAGAGGTAAAAGTGAATGAACTTTATGAGGGCTCCAGTAGTTCGAACTTGCATTTAAGTACCATTTGTCGAGAATAAATGGAAAGACATCAGTTCAAAATGACCGTAACACATACAAAACAAATTTCACATGAATCTAGGGTTCCATTTTGGGATACAAAAATTAGTAAGTAGTTTCGTACCTAAAACCTTTCTATGATCTTCACATCAGCTATAAAATTTCCCAACATTACATCCTATTTAGAAGCCTAGACGCCTACACTAACAACACAAATTTATAAAATCGAAACAACCCCACAAATTTTTTAAAATTGAAAACTGTATACCAAGCAACGTCCTCCCATGTTTTAACTTCTTCGAAGTCTTCATTTCTGCGTGAGTTTCTCCTTATTCTCTATCTTTATATGGAAATTCAAGATCAACACAATGACAAGGAAAACTATGAGGTCTTAATTTCCACGTGAGTTTTTCCCAATTCTCGATCTTTATCTGACAAGGCAAGATCAACACAATGACAAGGAAAACTATTTCATACTGCTAATATCTCCACTGGTTTAGAAAAAAAGCAAATTCCTTATCACATGTTGCCTATATTTTCTATTTTTGTTCAGTCAGGAAAAACAATAAATGCTTTCTCTTTGTATTCATCTAGAAAATATGAAAAAATGTTTTCAGAAAATAATGGACGAACTACAAAAAATACATATGATGTGGGATTTTCAACTAATTACAAAGTAAAGAAACATTAAGGTGAAGAAGAAATGTTTTAAAAAAGAAATACATGTGATGTGGGATTTTCAACCAATTGCAGACTAAGAAACATTCAACAACAAGGTGAAACATGAGATGAAACAAACTGCACATTTTAGAGATTGAAATTATGGCAGATACACCAATTTTGTTGACATATGTGCATTCCTTATATTTAGAGCGCTGAAACGGAAATTCCATTAGAAAAGTTTGTTTGATATACATAATAGATGAACGGATATTACTTGTTTGAAGCTATGAATCAGATAAAACGGATTGGCTCACCTTAGCTACAACCAGGTATGGTTCCCATGTTTGTATTCCATATATGATGTAGCCAGAAGTGGGCTTTAGCCTCACAAACTATTTCAACCCTCTGAAAAGAAGTCGGCTTCATCCCCGCAAATATGTCAACCCTCTGCAAAGAAGATTCCCTACATTTTGGTGGCACATTAAAGGAAAAGTTGATGTTAAACGATCCATGTAACCAACAGATTTCTCAGCTCTCCAAAAATGGCAGACAACACGGGAAATACAACCCTCGTGTGCTAATATTAACCTCCACCATAACGAATTCGATCTCTCAAGGAGTCACAAAATCTTAGGCAACCAAAATCGGACGCCGAAAACGAATGCTCAATCAACCAGTAGTCACAAACAGGCAGTCACATAGGCACAAAATCTAATCAACATCAGACGCCGAAAATGAATTCTCAATCAACCACTTTCAGGAATAGGGACAGACTACAAGGATTACCTAAAACCATGGATCTGATTCTGGGGAGACCTCTTAGGACTTTGACTCCGGGGAAGCTCATTCAGTTATGGAATGCGTTAAGGGCTCTTAAGGAGGAGAGATAGGTTTGGAACCCACCATCCCTAGCTGGAAAGTGTCACAAAATATCATCCAGTCAGATAAGCCTTAAATCTAATCAACAGACCAGGGATCAAAATTCAGGTCTTCATTGCCCTTCAAGAGACCTGTAGCCCTTCATAGAAGGGTTTAAAATCATTTTCAATGCAAATGAAAATTAACAATAAAAAACACTTGTCAAATTTGAAATAGAAATTATTTCACATTTTTTCATTTGAAGGGTAAGGAAAAATTTCTTAATATATTCACTTTTCATTTTTTTTTATGGGTTGGAAAATTTCCTTAATATATTCTACTTTTTATTTTTTTATTATTTTTATAAGTTTTCTCTTTTATTAGTCATTTTCCCCCCTATCTTAATAATAGAAAAAGAATGTTAACAATTTTTTTCTCTACAACTTAGTGATAAAAAATTTCCCCTATATCTTAGTAATAGAAAAAGAATGTTAACAAAATTTTTCTCTACATCTTAATGATAAAAAAAAATAGAATGTTAACAATTTTTCATGTATCAAGTCAGTTCAAAAAAATAATTGTTATATTTTTTCTACAGTACAATCTTATTTTTATGGAGATAATACATGCATGCATATTCTATTTATTGAACTCACAAAGATGAAAGATGATATCATGAATTGTCAATTTATTTTATCAAGACAACCCTTCCCAAGTTCTCGATCTTTGTTCAAGTTTAGTATTATTGAATCTCATCTTTGCTCAGCTCTACGTGTAGAATTTTCGAACAAGGTGATTTCCAGTGGGGCATTGCTGGATGGATACTCGAGCTGTATGGGCCATCACAGGGATGGTTCTCCGCAAGCACCTATGGATGGGTGAATTCACCCATCCATTATGTTCAATTTATTTTTCATCTCCGGTAGTATCATATGTAATGGGTAGTCAGAGGCTAAACTACTTCTTTTTGGTGTGGAAAAGTCAAACATTCACACCAAAACTTCTGCTTGGACAAGGATAAAGAGCCAAGAAAGAGCCAAGCCCCTGTAACGGACCGCAGCGGGGTTTTACTGTGGCATGGTTTTGCCAGAGAGGAAAAATAATTCTTTGTTATCCTTTTTTCTTCTTTAAACGATAGTTCTTGGAAACAAACTTGTAAGGGTTGTTTTGAGAATGTAAAGGTTCTTGAAAAGGTTTTTTAATATTATTAAACTTCTTTGGATTTTTTACCTTAAAAAAAAATGTAAAAAAATGTAATGGGTAGCACAATCAAGGGCTTCATCTTTGCTCCTCTACTCACCTGAATTCTTTCTAGGTAATGAATGACGTCCTCCCAATACTTTGCTAAACTTTTCGGAATATAAGTGTGGTACCTCCACGGGTTTGTACCTTGGCACTGGTACAGAGTATGTATTAACGCCGAGATCCATACCTTCGTGATCCATAGCCAGTAGTAGCAATCCATATTCCAGTTCTTTATCTTCTTCCTTGTGGCTTTGTTAATTTATTTTATTGTTTTTTTAAATGAGAAAATTGATAAGAAACTTTGTCTGGCTTTATGTTAATTTATTTTATTGTTTTTTTAAATGAAAAAATTCATGAAAAACGTTGCCTTGCCAGTGGCCATTTAAAGAGAATATAGCAAGCTCATTTCTTTTCTATAATATTGTTTCTTCTTTACTATCATCATGTGAGTTTTTTATTAATTTAATATATTTTAATTAATTGTTAATGTGTGTAGCTTGTATATTAATATGTTTATTTTAATTGTTCATTTCTTCTCCACAATATTATTGATGGGCTGAGGCAGTATCATCCAGCACAGGTGAGTGTTTTATTAATTTAATATATTTTAATTAATTGCTAATGTTTGTATCTCGAATATTAATCTGTTTATTTTAGTTTTTGTATTATTAATTATGTTTTTTAATTTTAATTGATTATTTATTTATATATATTTTTTATTGATTATTAATTTATATTTATTTTAATTTTATTTAGTTAATTATGATTTATTTTAAATTACCAAAAAAAATTGGTCTATATTTGTCCATTTCACGTGTAAAAAGTTATTATCAAATTATATTGTTTTATTAATGTTAAAATTGATTTGAAACTTTGGATTGCCACTTATAAAGAATCTTTTTCTCCCTATCATCTAGCATGGATAACTATTTTATTAATTTATTTTATTTTATTTAATTGCTAATATTAATAGCTTGTATATTAATATGTTTATTTTAGTTTTAATTGATTATTAATTATGTTCTTTTAGTTTTAGTTGTTTATTAATTTATATTTCTTTTAGTTTTAGTTAATTAATGATACAATTATAAGAAATTAATTTAACTAACAATTACAGATGTTTAACTTTACTCAATAAAGGGGAAGCAAAAAAACATTTAGTTGAATTATTATTGTGTGCAATTTTCTCAAAAGTAAATTGAATTAAAGAAAAGTTGCAATTAGTAATAAAAGAATTGATAAAGATATATGTACAATTTCTATGAAGTTAGATTTAATAAAATGAAATTTGGAAAATAAATTAGAAATAATTTGAGTATGTTATTATGGAATCTAATTAGAATGTTTTAATTATAATTCAAATTTCAACTAGATTAGTGTAGATAAAGCTATAATGGAATTGCTAAGAATGTTAAAAATTGTAAAATTTGTTAATTATAATGTTTATGTTGTACTTGGTAAATCACTATAATGGTGGATTTTAAGATAGATTATTGGATATAATGATATTCTTTGTGACATAATAATTTCTTAATTTATAACTCCCATGTGCATACATTTCCTCAATAATCAATATGATGATTAACATCCATGGACATGGTGATTTAATATTGATGTTTGGTATTAAAATTTAAGGATTGAATAAATAATTTTCACAAATAGTAATGGAATAATTTATAGTTTTATGTTTAAACTAATAGTGTAATGTGTTAGTTGAAAATAGTTGCGGAAACAATGTTTTTTATAATTGCAACATCTATGTGAACTAATAATACATTGAAATTTAATTAGAAAAAACACATCCATTAATTGTAATGTGATCATCACCTGGAGTAGGTATTGGTAATAGGTATTCAATTTTGTAATCTCCAATATTTTTTAGTAATACATTTAAACTAGTATTTTATATCGGTGTGTAAAAATATTATTATTATATGTATTTAACTAACAAAATTTGAAGTTGTGCCAAATTCTTTGAATTTAATTTAATGATTAATATGTTATGTTTGGAGAATGATAAGTTAAGAGTTAATTTGTTTTATAATGAATGGGTTATAAAATAATTATTTTATGGGTGAAATTTTAATTGTTTTTTCATTTTCATATGAAAAGAATAATTTATTTTAACATCTCAATTTACAAGGGTTGCAATAAAGTTAGCCCTTCAGTTTGAAATATAACTCTTCCTTTCAAATTTGATCCTTGTAACAGACCATCTCACGGCAGTCACAACAGCTAAAGCTTCTAAGTCCGTTACAAATGCACAAAAGCCCAATCAGTCACAAAAGCTAAAGCTTAAACCGTTACGAAAGCACAAAAGCTTGGGCAGTCACAAGAGCATAAAATCTAATCAATAGACCGTCTCAGGCAGTCACAAGAGTTAAAACTGAGGCCGTTACAAAAGCACAAGCAGTCATTAAAGCACAAAATCTAATCAACAGACCATCGAGAAAGCCCGGTTTCTGGTAAGAACACTCAAAAGCATAAAATCCCAATGAATCCACGTGTTTTGAAGCATCACGAAGCCACATGTTTTGAGGCATCCACTAGTACATCGCGTGTTTTGGGTGATTAAGACTTCATCATCCTTCACCAATGGGGATATGTAATGATGTGAGCAATTAGATGTTTATGACCCCTGTGATTAGTTTTTGAAAATTTTACATATAAATTAATGAAACGGTTGATGTAATTATTTTATAATTATTTTATGTGTGAATTTTAATTCAAATATTAGAAAAAGTAATTAATCACATAATCAATAACTATATAATTATAGTATATAATTTAGTATTTTATGTAATCTTTCAAATCTAATCAATAAATATAGTATATAGTAATATGTAATTATAGTATATAATTTAGTATCTTATCTAATCTTTTAAATCAATAAATATAGTAATATGTAATTATAGTATATAATTTAGTATCTTATCTAATCTTTTAAATCAATAAATATAGTATATAGTAATATAGTAATCATTGATCCATTTAAGATTAATGTAAGATATATTTTGATTTTTATTCTCTATTTGAAAAGATAAATAAGGTAGTTTTATTTAGGATAGTGAAAATAATGTCAAATTTAACATGGAGAGATTTCTTTGAAAATATCATCATAACACATGGATATTTCCACATTATCACCTCCTTATTTGTCATTTGGTGTACTCCTACTTGCATTCATATAATTTATAATCTCTTCCTCCAATACCAACTCTCTGAAATGCATTCTATTTCCAGGGTCATTGAACCATACTCTTTGGAGTCAATAGCATGATTTTATTGCAAGTTTGTTACTAAATTTTCTGATGTACAAACATCGGAAAATTGAACTTTGTTGAATGATTGGATAGTTGATCTACACCAAAGGATCATGCTCTCAATATTTCATTCCTATCTTAAGTTTTTTTTTTGGTCATGTTTATGAGGATTTCTTAATGACCATCTAGAATTAATCCTTAGATTCCCAAATGTTTAACAACTAATTCAATACATTTAATACCTTTCATATCTTCTATTATTTTATTTGCTCCCTGATATAGGAATACAAAATAAGTAGGTTTGGTGAACCATGCATAGTCTCTCAGCATATACCCTACACTTCGAAGTCCTAGATTACCTCTAGATTCCCCATCAATGTTCAATTTCAGCCTCCGTCCCTCAAGGTGTTCCCACAATTGCTTAATGGGATCCTGCTTTGAACCGTGAAGGTTGAGTATGTTTAAAGTAGAGTTTTCACATTAGTTGTAGTTCACCTTTGGAAAACATTGACAGGTCTCTCTGATTTCCCTTTCAGTGCTTAACCATACATTATGACATGAGGAATTCATCTTTGAATATTCTTAGGTTTCTTGCCTTCCACAACGAGCACATGATAAATCCTAGATTATAGTTTACCTTCCAAATATTTTTCAAGAGTAGAGGTTTCCACCATGATTAACCTCAAGATGATAGTAATAATCTATTAGAAGAAGAGGATAGTCCTTTTTGATTGACATAACCCTTTTTGGTGGTTGTAAGTGAATGATGTCATTGCCTTTTTGGATTATACATCTTAAAAGCACTATAGGTATCCCTCTAGAATTGGATTTCAAACAACAAGATCTTCTAATCAAATTGGGAATGAAAATCTATAAGCACATGCATTTTTTTAAACAATAAAAAATTTAAATCCTTTTTAATTTTTTTCTTTATATAATATTTAGTTATCTCAATTGTTATAAACTAATTAAATTGTATTTTAAACATAATATAATATTTTTTTAATAATATATCATTTTATATTTTATAATTATTATAGTTTTATGTTATGTATTATTATAATAATTTTATATTTTAAACGTAATATATATATATTTTTTAAGTGAAAAAGGGGTGTTACCTGCTATATTATATTAACAAAAATATAGAGAGACACAACGGTACCACTGCCACAAAATGTGCTGCCATTTTACCAAAAACCAACACAATTTGGGGCACATATGTTGCTTCTAGGAAAAAAACAAACTATGGTTTCGCCATCTGTCCTGCCCAAAGGAAACCAAGAAACATGGAAATATATCGTTTTGACTCTGAACAACAAGATTAAAAACCAGAATAAAAAAGACAACCTCAAATACCCGGTGACATATCGTCCTCGTCCTCCTGTCACTTTGCTCTAGCCTGAATGACAAACGATTGGCCACACGTTGGGCATTTCTGATTCGTCGGGGCATTGGAGTAAGCATCCAGAAGCATATCCAAACATTGTTCCATTAGGATGGCTCTGTGCTCCTGCTCTGCCATTTGTCCTATGAGTTGAAACACTAGTTCCAGGTGTGTCGCGTGGAGAAATGGTGGATGGGCACCAGAGCATGCATGCATTCCTTTTGTGTCTGCCTCACCTAGGTTACCCTTCTCTAATTCTGCGTTGGCCTCGTCTTTGTCCATGGATGCGATGTCTGTGTGGTGAACCATTACTGCATAGGTCCTCTGTGAGACCACATCCATGTAAGGCACATCCTCAATATAACATGTTGGGAGATCCTCACAGAGCCTCCCCCTTATTTTGTCTCTTGCCTGAGGCTCCAGGGAAGTCGGGGTGTCTTCCACATATGGTATTTCCTCTATGTAGCAGGTTGGGAAATCCTCTTCAAGCTTTCCCCTTAAGCTATTTCCAACTTGAGTTTCAGGTGCAGTTGGGGGATTTTCTTCTTTCTTAATGTCTATGGGCTGCCGATTATCCAGTGTTGGTGGGGTGTGAGCATTCTTCTCCATTGCAGACTAAATTGTAGGAGAATGGAGTGCGAGATGGGTGACCCTCGCTCTTTGACGAAGAATGGAGTTGGCCAACGAGAGTGCTCTTTCCATATGCTGTCTCCTCTGGCGATGAGCATCGTGGGTGTGCCAAGCCGAACCGCGACGAGGCTTGCCTCACTGCCTAGGCATCGTGGAAGAGGAGTGAGTGTAAAACTCAGCAAGGCTCAGAAAAATCACTGGGGACAAGATGCAAAGAAAAATGCACCAGAGATTACAATCGGCGGGGAGTTGCAGAGAAGGGATGAGCCAACTGTGACCAAACCTCTTTTCTTTCACATTCTTGCGGGATGACTGCACCTAGCTTCTCTTTAACTCTGTCATATTTAATCCTTGTAGTGTCGTCCCTTTCGCGCGAGGGAGAAGTCTCTCACCCAGAGGTCTACAGTAACGGCCTTCTCCCAACGTTAATGTTGAATAGATGGGGAGCGGGCTGCCACATTTAAACCTTTGCTAGGTGCTATGCCGGATGGCAATGTTGCACAACATGTCACCCCATTGGGGCATTTTAAACTTAATATATTATTATAACGATATTTTAGATTTGATATTCTATGTCCCTTGTCCCATAAACAAGGGGTTTCATACACCAATTTGGCATCTAGCTTGGCTTGACCTTAAAAATACATTATTGTTATTTCGGTCTTAGTGGACTTTAATTACCATCATACTTAATTATCTCACTTAATTTAAATGAATTAAACTAATTAAATTATATTTTTAAATATATCTTATAACTATTATAATAATTATATTCAAAATTTATCATTTTATATTTTTATGGTATAACATTTTATTGGAATGGAAATGGAGTGAGGTACAATATTTATATTTACAGAAACTTTGATAATACTTATTATTTTGAATTCGTAATACTCAACAAGTAGAGTTAACCGATTAAGCTATCTTCATAGTATAATATAATATAAGTAACATTTTCAAAAAAATGTAAATTAACATTTATTTATAACTAAACCATTAAGTTACATTTAAAAAAAATAAAAATTAAGATTTATTTTAGAATTATTTTTTAAGTTTTAGTTTATTTTAAAATAATTTTATTTATTAAATTTTTAAAAAGTTGTTTTTACAAAAAAAAAATATATTCCCTAAAAAAAAATTAGATTTTTCTAAAAAAAAATATAATGTTATTATCTTATTTATCTTTTTAATATAAAATGGTGATTTCCACTAATTTTTAATTAACTATATAACACATTCCTTTTATTAATCAATATTTTAAATTCTCTTAAACACATATATTCATTATATTCTAACACTAATTTTTAATTTATTATACAACACACTTTTTTTATTAATCAATATTTTAAATTCTCTTAAATACATATATTCATTATATTTTAACAAAAATAAAAGGTTATGTTTTAATTTTTCATATAGTTTATAGAATTCAATATATTATAAAATAATTTTTCTTTTTCTTTTTTAAATTAATAAATAAAAATAACTTATTTTAAATTAATTAGACATCTATAATCCCTGGATGGGGTGATATTGCATTCCACGCGGCATCATGAGAAGGCAGGGGCTGGCTAGCAAGGCATGACGCCACGTGAAGGGCTCGTGCCTTTGGGCGCCACCCTACGCAGACATTAATTTTCCATTAACCATGGTACGAGGTGCATTACATTCCATCCTTTCTCCCCATTTTGTTCATTCCATGGCCGAGCTCTGTTGGTTTCTAGTTGTTTCCTGCGCGAGCCTCACCTGGTTCTCCTCGGGGCAGTCTTCGAGTGATTTAGCCATAATCTGCGAGCTCGTTGGTGTTTGTGTTTGGTCGCGAACTCCCTGTTGCCACTCCTGCTACCAAGTGCCCCCTAGCCAGTACGAGACTTGTCCCATGCCTCGGCCTCGAGGGCGCCCGCGCAGAGGATCTCCATGGAGACCTCGTCGTCCCCCCGTTTCACCGCCAATGTCGCCCTCATCCTGTTCTTCCCCCCTCACTTGGTCGGACACCGTTCCTGCTTCTACCGACTTGGCTTCAGAGAGAATGGACAGTTTGGCTCTTGTCCCCTGGTTTCCGACTCCCACCTTGAGCCACATTCCGGAACTGCCTTCGTGCAAAGCTCCAACAGTACCAACTCTGACCTCAACTGAGCCGACTATGGCAGAACCACCTCCCGGCAAGCCATGGAGCAATGAACACTAGGCCCATAACCCTTTCTTGGAGGCTCAACTTAGAGAAACCTTGGCAATCATCTTCGGGTTGATTTTCGAGCTCCGCCAGGGGGTTGATGACCTCCAATTCCGGGTGCTCGCTATGGACCAGAATGTCGCTTCTCTACTCCAGCTCCTTACCTCCTTGCGTGGAGCTGCACCCTCAGACCCGGATGGCGAGACAACTATCGTGTACCCCGCGAGCGCAGCGGATGATAGGAAGACCTTGAATCCGAGCCTTTCCAGCACGAAGCCACATGGCACCCAGCATGCAGGGCACACACAGGAGATGGACACGGGACAGGAAGGAGCGCAGGACACTCAGCCAGTCGTCAACACCGAAGGAGGACTGGATGTAAAGCGTTGGGATGACCGGGCGACTTACATCAAGGAGGAGCCTTGGTTAGAGGTGGACCACGACACCTGGCAAGGCTACCGGGAAAGCGTCTGAGTTCTTTTCCTTTTTAGAATTCTATTGTTTCTTTTGATACTTTTACTCTTAGCTAATGACCAGTCAGCTTGAACAGGTCATTTGACTCTTCAAACATTTTTTGTTAGACTATCATGCTGGCCGGACTGGTTTCCCCTCTGTTGGGGCAGTCCGGTAACTGCAGCTAGTATCCTATATGCACTGTGTATTTTTTTGGTCCAGGGAGGCCCTTTATATCTAATATTACTTACTTACTTACAAAAAAAAAAATTAGACATCTATAATATTAATTTTTAAAATGTAAAATAATATATTTTATTAAGCATCCTAAAATACAAAACAAAACCTATAAACAAAACTTATTAAATATATGATTTTGTCTTTATTATTCTCTTAACTAACTTTCGATGATGATATACTCTAGTATGAAAATGGGATGATGATAGTTTATTGTTTAGAGAATTAATTGGTTTACCTACTTTACTTTAAAATAAAGTGAATGTGATTATCTAATCTAAGAAGGTGATAGATTGTGATGTCATTGCCAAAAATGGCAATCCGACATCTTCCCTGTCGAATGAAAACCACGGTAGGTGGCACATTCGAGTCTATGCAACATTGTGCTAGGAAACCAAGACAGACAGAGGACATAGACTGAAAATTAAAGACATAACTATAAAACTTCTTTGTTACAGTGCAAGGAGCCAAGCTGAGAATGCTCGTGATAGCCAAACCAAGTAAATTACCCATTTTCACTCGAGGTCATGTCGCTTGGGTCACTACTGAGGGGGTCGTTCCTAGGCTGGAGCATGAATGGCCTGAGACAAGTAGGACATCTATGGGTTGTTGGTGAGTTCGAGTAGGCCTTGTACAACATGTCAATTCTCTGATGCATGAGGGTGTCTTGGTGAAATTGATCAACAATATGTCTTATGAGCTCAAAAATGAGTAGTAACTGCTTCATATGGAAGAAGGGAGGTGGTTCTTGGTTGAAATTCGTTAGTGTCGAGAGTGGTGGTGGCACCAAGACTAGGTCACCCTTGTTATCTGAAGAGATGAGGCAAAAAAGTATGGATGGTCACAGCATAGATGCTTTATTTGTAAGAGGGCGTACCCAAGACAAGAACCTTGGTAGGCCTTCGAGGTGGAGATCTAAATCTACAGGAAGATCTGAGTCTCGAAAAAATTCTTTGAGGAAATGCTGGAAGTGTGGTAAAATAGGGCATTATAAGAAAGATTGCAGGTCTAAGAAGGTTGAAAAACCAAAGGGATCTGATAGTATCTCATCCACATAAGCGAAAACCTCCACTGAAGAAGGAGGTGATGTTTACCTAGCATCTACAAGTACACATGCAGACCTTGATGTATGGTTGATCGACTCAGGTGTGTCATACCATATGACTCCTCACATGGACCGGTTCTCTGAATATGAAAAATATGATGGTGGGGATGTATTCCTAGGAGATGACTCGATAGCCAACATCTTGGGATGTCGAACGGTTAAGTTGTTGCTAAAATATGGAAGGATTAGAACTCTCCCTAGGGATATACACATTCAAAATCTAGCCAGGAGCCTAATATCTGTAAGCAAGATGGATGATGCAGGAGTGGATACTATATTTGGAAAGAACACTTGCAAGATGGTACGAGGAGTAATGGTGTTGATGAGGGGAGTTTGATGTGGAACTTTGTACAAGTTGTTGTGAAGCACTTATACTAATGGCTGTAACAGTTCTGTTGGGTGTAACGAATTGGATTTAAAACAACAAGATCTTCTGAACGAATTGGGACTAAAAATCTATAAGCACATGCATTTTTTAAAACAATAAAAAATTTAAATCTTTTTTAGCTTTTTTGTTTTATATAATATTTAGTTATCTCAATTGTTATAAACTAATTAAATTTTATTTTAAACATAATATAATATTTTTTTAATAATATATCATTTTATATTTTATAATTATTATAGTTGTAT